>APFE031623770.1:935-43794 GCA_000404065.3 Pinus taeda
TGATGCATATGTACATGTTCCAAAGGAGAACCGAACCAAGTTGGATAGTAAATCTGAAAAGTGCATCTTTATTGGGTATAAGGATGGTTTAAAGGGTTATAGGCTTTGGAACCCAGTAACAAGGAAGGTTGTGTACAGTCGAGATGGGTGTTCAGAGAGGTGAAAGATGTTATTAAACATGAAGTCCAACCAAAGGAACCTGTGAAGATAGAGTTTGAACTAAAGGAGGAAGAATCAGACTCTGTAGCAGAGGAGGAATCAGAAGATGAAGAGCCACAAACTCCGGCTGTGAGAAGATCAGCTCGAGGAAGAAGGAAGCCAGAAAGGTATAGTCCATCTGCTTTCTGTTCAAATTTTTCTTTGTCTGTTACTGATGATGATCCCAGAACTGTGAAGGACGTAGTGGATTCAGAGGATGGAAAACTCTGGAAAGAGGCCATGGTTGATGAAATGGCATCTTTGCACAAAAATGAGGCTTGGGATCTGGTGGAGTTTCCGGCTGGAAGGAAAT
Source organism: Pinus taeda (assembly GCA_000404065.3). NCBI lineage: Eukaryota > Viridiplantae > Streptophyta > Pinopsida > Pinales > Pinaceae > Pinus > Pinus taeda. Next base: position 1,447 of record APFE031623770.1, read on the forward strand.
CCATTGGCAGCAAATGGGTGTTCAAGTAGAAGACAAATGCAGAAGGGAAGGTGGAGAAATACAAAGTTCGGTTGGTAGCAAAAGGTTATTCCCAGGTGCTGGGAATTGATTTTGGTGATATTTTTTCTCCTGTTGCCAAGGTAACTTCTATTAGATTACTTTTATTTGTTGTTGTTTCTTTTGATTTTGAGGTAGAACAGATGGATGTGAAGACATCATTTATTCATGGGGATTTGGAAGAGGAAATCTACATGAATCAACCTGAAGGCTTTGCGGTGAAGGGTAAGAAAGAACTAGTATGCAAGTTAAAGAAGTCTCTGTATGGGTTAAAACAGTCACCAAGGATGTGGTATCAGAAATTTGATACATTTATACAGGGACTTGGCTTCACCAGAAGCAAAGCAGATCATTGTGTGTATTTTTAATTAATTGGTGACCGTGTTATTTATCTGGTCTTGTATGTGGATGATATGTTGTTGGTTGGAAATGACAAAGAAATTATCCAGGATTTGAAGACCCAATTGTCCTCCAAATTCGACATGAAAGATCTCGGTGCTGCAAATTATATTTTGGGCATGGAAATTAAAAGAGATCGGGCAAATAGGAAGCTCTGGTTAAACTAGAGGAAGTATGTCGAGACAATACTGCAGAGGTTTAATATGCAGGATAGTAAATTGGTGAAGGTTCCTATTCCTGTAAGTGTGGGGTTATCCGCTGAACTGTGTCCCAAGACACAAGAAGAGGAAGATGACATGTCCCGTGTTCCATATGCAAGTGCAGTCGCTAGCTTGATGTATGCAATGGTCTGTACTAGGTCTGTACTAGACCAGACATTGCACATGCAGTGGGAGTATTGAGCAGGTTTATGTCAAAACCGGGGAAGGAGCACTGGACAGTAGTGAAGCGGGTTTTCAGGTATTTGTGGGGCACTAGTGATTATGGTTTGTGCTACTAAGGAAGACCAGGATTGGACAGAGTGTTGGATATCTGTGGCTTTGTTGATGCAGACTGGGCTGGAGATCTGGATCAGAGAAGATCTACAAGTGGGTATGTGTTTAACCTATTTGGAGGTGCAGTCAGTTGGATGAGTAAGAAACTATCTGTAGTGGCACTATCAACTACAGAGGCAGAATACATGGCAGCCACTCATGCAAGCAAGGAAGCAGTTTGGTTGCAGAGATTGTGTTCAAGTATGGGGTTAGGACAGGGAGCTATAAGGATAGACTGTGAAGCCAAAGTGCAATTTTCTTGGCGAAGAACCCTTCTTATCATTTAAAGACAAAGCACATTGATGTTTAGTATCACTTTGTGAGGGATATGATAGAAGACAAAAAGGTGTTACTGGTAAAGGTGGACACTTTGAAGAATACTGCAGATGCATTGACAAAATTTGTGAGCTCTGAGAATTTCTCTTGGTGTAGAGAAACAATGGGTGTTTCAGGGCTCGAAAAATGACTAAGCTCTCCTGTGGCCCCCTGTGGAAAGAAAACAAGTGGGAGATTGTTGGGTTGTGTTATATTCTTTCCACGACTAACCTATGTAGTGAATCGGGGGGTGGAGCCCCCTCTTCGTTGCGCCGATTGCACAGCTAGGGGGTCACAGGGGGGGAAACAGCCCCCTCTGTCCGAGGGGTTTAAGAGGGGCGGGTAGTCCCCCTCTAGAGGGTCTGGGGCAGTGCCCCAGGAAAATTTTTTTTGGACACTATATTAGGTTGGGGGAACCTACCTATGGTTTTCGGTCCATGGTTTTGGACGCGATGGTTTTCGGTCCATGGTATTGGATGCTTCGGCATGTATAAATATGTATTGTAACATTGAAAGGAATATAATGAAAAATCAAGTTAGTAGTCCCGGTTTTGGGATCCAGTGGGAAATCTCTGTGTATATGTGTTTTATGTCTTATACTCTCGCATTTTTATTTTTCCTGTGATTTAGAATTTGTATGCAGGTAATTTTTGTATGGGGTTAAAACCTACAGTTGAGGTAGCTACCTAGAGCACTCAGTCAAGGGAGGGCCATTTTTGCCTGCATCGACGTGGTTTCTTGAGTGCTAAATCCTTAGAGAGGCAATGGAGTTTGTTGTAGGTGGGACGCAAGCCCTACCTCATCTTTGGAGGGTAGCGTTGAGTTGTTTGGGGCTGGTTATGGCCAGAATATCAGCAAAGTGGATGGGCACTTATCCAAAGGTGGGCTGAAGTCAAAAAATGTTGTTTGGTGGATTTTTAGGGCCTATTATAGCAGTTAAATATTCCCTAACCAATCACTGAGTCATAGTAGCAATGACGCAGATTTGAGAAACAGCTTTGAAAAGTGTTGGATCCTTATTTTTGGGTCAGATTTGGATCAGATTATAGAGTAGCCTATTGGAGCCAATTGGAAGACATTTCAAGGAGGAAAGTTGTCTTCCTAGGAGCCGATTTAGCAGTGAAGTATTGGGTTTCATAGAGGTTGTTGGAGGGTACCGTGTTGGCTACCCAAAGTATCCCTAGACGAGATATCATGAAGGATGAAGAGCAAGTGAAGGCTGGGTGAAGGAAAATGCTGAAGTGCAACACTTTGATGGACTAAATTTGTTACTAGTGTGGCATATTGGAGCTCAGGAATTAGGTCTACCCAGAGAGCAGTTGATGAGCCCGTGTTCACTGTAGCAGACATGACTTGCAACAGTGATAGGAGGCACCCCTCTTGGAGTCTCGATGTGTAGATGCCTTGATGGAATAAGGCACTACTAGTGAGAAGTATGGAAGTGAAGCACCAACACGATGAGATACGACATAGAAGTTGCAGTGAAGATTGTCATTGTATCTTGTAAACCGTAGACTGTTGTATTACTTAGTTTGTTTAATATAACGAAGATTGGGATTGTACATATTGTACAATTTTGTTTAAAACTATGTATATTGTGCATAATTGATTTACTGCTTTATATTTCCATTGTGCAAAGTAGTTTATGGTTGAGATTCTTGGTTTGGTAGCGTCAATGGTTTTAAGACTCTAACCTAGACCCAAGGTTGTGGAAAATCATCAGGAAGGACTTCCAGTTTGATTTTCTTTTGGAGACAGAGGGAGTAGCATTGAAGCCTGAGCGGGAGGAGAGCTGGTGGGACATTGATTTTTATACAGTCCATTTGTTGGGAAGAAGATCGTCAGAATAAGGAGGAGAAGCACAGTTGAAGGAATTTATTCCTCAGAGAATTCCTGGCCAAGGAATTCAAATTCTCTAGAGTTGAGCAACAACAAGGGGCAACAATTTTACTAGCTCCAGTAGGGAGTGCATAGGCTAGCCCAACATCAACGCAAAGGAGAAGGGAGGTCATTCAAATTTCTATTTTTGGAAGATACGGCAACCAGTGATTTGAGGGATCAGGACAGGTTGGATGGAGCATCCAAATATGTCATATGGAAGGCTAGAATTTCATTCCTTCTAGATGAACATGCCCTCAAGACATACGTTGACAGTGTGGTGGTTGTGCCTGTAGATGCAAATTCATTGAAAAAGTACATATCACAGATGGCGAAGGCTGAGAGGATGATCCTAAATGAAGTCAAAGATCACATTGTCTGTCACGTTTCTAGCAGAGGCACTGTTAAAGAGATGTCGGATGCCTTGGCCACGTTATATCAGGGATCTTCCGAGCAACGGAAGATGTATTTAGAGTAGAAGCTGGGATCTACTCAGATGCAGAAGCGAGAGTGTGTGGATCCATTTGTCACAAAGCTGATGGAAACTCATGATGAGTTGCCTCTACGGGGCATACACCTCAAGATTTAGAGTTGGTTAGACTAGCTCTCAATTCTCTCTTAGGTGAGTGGAAAATATTTGTCCAAAGTATCCTAGGCATAGGAGCATTGCGGAATTGGGATGAGATGTCGACAACTCTACAATAAGAGGACTTGAGGAGAGATTTAGTCAAGGTTAAACTTGATGGAAGTAACAACAGTGGGTCGAAGCCCAAGGAAGAGGAGGATAATGCAGTGCTTGCATCGAAGGGACACCAGGAGTAGAAAAGACGTAAGAAGGACGTCTCGAAGATCAAGTGTTTCAGGTGTGGTGATATGGGTCACTACATTACTCATTGCCCTCTCAAGAAGAAGGACATGAGAAACACGATTCGAAGGTTGTGCCCACAAAGATCAAAGAAGAGGAGTTTTCCATGGCAGCCAAGATACCTCCAAGAGGGAGGTGGGCTGATTTGGAGCTACAGTTCGAAAGAGCTACACATGGATAGGATCCTTGAAGAGTCCACCTCTTGGATCAATACTTTACTACGGGAGCCCAATTTTGAATTAGCAAGATCGACTAGGGTCAGATGGTGTCGAGGAGTATCAGGGAGACAATTGCAGTGGCTAGGAGCACCAGAGACTGAACAACGTAGAGCAGAGTTGGCAGTAGTGTAGATGGCAGAGAGTAGAAGTCAACAACAATGCAATATATTAAGAGGGTCAGTACAAAGACTAGCAGCAGTCAGGCCTCAACATTCATATGGTATCATACTAAACACAGTTAGTTCAGTAATTTTGGATGTTTTTCCATTTCTATCAGCAATAGTTTGCAATGTAGTGGTAGTGCTAGCAACAACACAAATGCAACACTTCAAAGGGAGTTATAATATGGATGGAGTGTTGATGGTGGCAGTGTTAGCAATAGTACAGTTTCAGCAGCAGCGTAGTAGTTAGTCGGCAGCATGTTAGACATCAGTAGTGCAGAGAAGGATGCTTCAAAGTCAGAGCAATATGCAACAGTGTATATTGCTAGAGCACATTCCTCACTAAGAGGGAGTGTTGATTTTGGGTAGCATCGAATGTGTTCTAGGCCTCAACGTTTGCGGGGAGGCTTGGGAACATGTATTCAAAAGAAAATAGAAAACATTTTGGGAAATTCCACCTATAAACAGTTGTATTAAAATAATTAATTATTTTTAAGGGGACCCTAAGTCTAAACTTAGGAAAATAAAAGAATTGAAAGGTATTAATATAAGTTGTGGGTGTAACATCTAGAAGAAAACGAGGATTAAGCAAAAATGATCTTAGCCATTGATTAACTTCTAATCTGGGCCATTGATTGTCAACGAGGAGATTATTTAAGGATACCTGAGGGTCATTTAGAAAACACGCCGAGAGATCAAGAAATCGATTTGAAGTGATATGTTATCACGAGAAAGTTTTGATCGAGGAGATTTCTTGCAGCTGAGAGGCAGGGATAGCATCCGGAGAGAGATATTTTATCAGCCTGAGAATCATTAGTAGAGAGAGGCAAAGAGTGATCTAGTAGCCCAGACACAGAGGCTAAGGCAGGGCCACGAAAGGCCATGCAGAGGCAACGCAAAGGGTGAGAGAGAGTCTGAGATTTTGCTAGGAAGAGTCAGTTTCAGAAGCCGTAAGTTGTAGTGTTAGACCGGGAGGTTGAGAGTAGAGACTTTGGGCAGCGAATTGATCAGCAAACTGGGTGACGTTGTGCCTAGAGAGGTTGACATAGGGACTACGTGAAGACTACATAGAGGCAACATAGAGCCTGCTAGAGGAACTTAATCTAGTATTCGTATCAACCAGTATTTTCTTATTGATTGTGTGAGCTAATCTCACAAATATTTCTCCCAATATTTATCTCTTTGTAACTGAATACCTCGAGAGGTATTCAAAGATGTATTCAAAATTTGCTATTGCTTAACAATAATAAAACCTCAGATCTGTTTCACCGGTTTCCCTGCATTGGGTTTTTCCGAGGACATTTTTCCAAAAATAACAGTGTCTATTATGTTGTACTTTCTTTCTTTCTTTCTCAGTCTCTTGTTTCCGCATAATACTTAATTAAGTGAACGTTGCAGTGTATGTATTACAATATTTTCGGTAGGAAACTACAAGTAATTTGTTTAACAAAATTTAGCAAATAGGAGTAATATTATCAGTTGCTACAATAGGGATTCCGGTTTAGGAATTTTCACAGTGGTCTCTGGAAAAAAGAACACATGGCCTACGAATGCCTAGATCGGACTGGAATTGTGATAAAGCTAGATTTTGTGTGCCTTGGTGGGCCTAAGAATCCTTGACCGGTGAATGAACGGATATACAATAAAGCCTAGAGGTGTGTGCCCTTGATCAGGCCTAAGAATCCTTGATCGATGAATGGCGGGATATACAATAAATACTGGAGGGTGGAGTCTTGATTAGGCCTAGGAATCCTCCACTATTATATTGTGAGATATACAATAAAGCCTAGAGACCAGGAGACAAAGAAATTTCTCATGGTGTAGGTGGATAAATTCGGTGGCATCCATGCTTGTTCAAGTCCTAATGATTTGGTGTGGATTGCATAAAGCCTGAGGAAACCTGGTTTGGCTTGGTTTTGAGTCCCACATTCATGCTCAGAATATGGCACAAGGGTGATTGGCTAAAAGAAATATTTGGTTCAACCAATCTATGGTCGTGTGGTTCGTGAACGTCCCAAACCTGGTTGGCTTTTGCATTCATTAATAAGAGCTCCTTCTCGTTGGTATTTCATGCGTAAATGTACTGGTTTATATGTGATTCTTATGGTTGTTATATCCTTGTTATTTATGTTGGTTATATGTTGGTTATGAGTATGTTTATGGCAAACTTGATGTATGACTCTTATGATGTTTTGATTTGTAAATGAATGTACAATGAATACATGACATAAGAAATGATAATGCAACTATTGTGATATGGAAACAATGTTTTTTTACGAATCTTAGATAAGTATGAGACCCCTATGCTCAGATGTGTTTTTATGACTTGTAGATTGCATATTTGTGACATGTTTGACGAAATATCTGTCATTGCTAGTAAGGCTCCAGTCAATGCATTGATCAAGTGTTTGCATTAGTACCTTTTTTCCATTGTTATTTAGGATTTTTGAAAGTTTCATGAAGTTCTAAGTAGTGGCTTGGGTCCTGGCCCTGAAAAAGTGGCATAGAATTTGGGGTCACTAGCTCAGAACTAGCTGAAAAAGTCCATAATCGATGGCATGCCCTTGTTGTGGGAGTGATTGGAAAGGCTTAGTTGCATACATGACTTGTCATGGGAGCGGTTGGGGGTCCTGAATAGTGAAATGTCAAGTTTCCCTAGGGGTTGTTCACCTAGAAAGGTTGGTTGGCTCCTAAAGGTTCAGTTGCATGCGTTGATATAGGAGGATATTGGTGGCCACCCACCTATTCCACTTGGACCCCCAACACTATCTCTTTTAGTTTTTTGGCTTCTTTAATTGTAGCACAGTTGACTATTTTTGGCAGTTTTTTGGGTCCTGAACTTCCGGAGCTGTTTTGAGGCCCTAAATGACGTTTTTAGGGAAAACGAAGAAAGTGTTACAAACCGGTTAACTTAGGTAACTGTGTAAAGAAAGTGTTACAATAATTAACAAAACCAACCAACATCACTTATGCAATAACCCCAAGTGAAGTGGTACATGGAAATTAAGGGGAAAAGGGTCGTGCCAATCTACCTTCCCTTTAATTAGTTAAACATACAAGAATCTAAATCACCATAAAAAAATACAAATATAATAGATTTAAAACATTTATTAAAACAAGTCATCTGGTTGATAGGAACATTAATTATAATTAATCATCTAAACAAATTATAAAATCTTAAATAAAAATTATATACAATTTTTCAAATTAAAATATTTAAAAAATCCTAAATTGATCTTAAATGGAAAAAAAATTATAACTTTTCAAAGTAATTTTTTTATAAAATCCAAAGTTTATCATAAAAATGCTATGTTTTTCTTTTCTTTAAAAACCTTAATCATGTATAACTATAAATGAAAATTAACTCCAATGTACTTTAATCATATATAACTCTAAATGAAAATTAACTATTGTGAACATCCTATAAATTTTAAACTTTGATTATGTATAGCTCTAAATGAAGATTAACTCCAATGTAGTTGTCCATATGGTGAACATCCTATAAACTTTAAGCACATATTTTGGTACTATCTTCCCGTCAAGACTATATGAAATTGTATCTAGTATTATAAGTTCCGTGCAATTGTATTTGTTGTTAGTTTTGTAATAATAATTATTCTTTCATGTTAAAATTTTGTTTTTGTTATATATATTATATAATATGTTGTTATATAAAGGTGGTATATAGTGGAAAATCAAAATACCAAAAATTAAAATATAATTGGTAATTAGATTAAATAAATTAAGTTATAATTTTTTTTATTATTTTTTTTAAATTATCTTTTAAAGAAACATTTTCATATATTTAATATTTGAAATCAATTTAATCTATTTTTTTTAATAAAAGTGACCATGTCTAAAAGTTTATAAATCCAATCTCTATATTATTATTAAAATTATTTTCTTTGCTAAATATTTCTATAAATTAACTAATAATCCTTATTCCATCTCTTAACCCTTATTACATTTTTATTAATTACATTTTAACTTCAGCTATTTCCAAAAATCCATTTCTTACACCATTTTAATAATTAATTATACATATTTCCCATAAACTTCAACAAAGAAGAGAAAAACCATAAATCCACTATTTCCTATCTTTTACCTAACAAAATGATAATCTTTTTAAACACATAAAACAGAGATGGTGTGATAAAAGTTAATTGATTATAGATATTTCTCATAAACTTCAACAAAGAAGAGAAAATCATAATTCCACCATTTCCACTCTTTTACCAAAACAAAATGATGATCTTCTTAAACAGATAAACCTGAGATGGTGTTGTAAAACTTTCTAATTCAACCAGTAGCTAAGGGTTGAAATACTTGCAATTTGCCTTTTGCTTTAAACTTTCCAGCGAGTTTTTCGCTTTAAACTTTTCAGAGTTACCTAATTTCTTTTTTAATTAAATAAATCAACACCCAGCAATTAAAGTGAAAAAAAAAACATGATTAAGATGAACAAACCGATTGACTAATGGGACTTGGAAATAACTCATGCCCCACACACATCGGACAAGAATCTTTACCAAACCCACAATTTTAATTCTATTTATCATTATTAATAATTATTTTTTCACAGTAACAGGACGATTGCTTTGATGATTTTATTCACAGTATAGAATGCAATAAGAATCGAACCTGTTAGCTCTCGCAAGTTTCCACCACTCTAATTATCTCCCTTCTCCCTCTCCTTTATGACCGCCTGCAGAGGGTATTTCATAACCGTGGTGAATTCCTGCGTTTCAGATAGATCTACCGTCTCCCCGGGCTTGCATTCCCACACGAATTCCTGAACCAGACGGGCGACGATGAGATTTAAATGGAGCATAGCCATTCCTAATCCAGGACACACCCTCCGCCCTGCGCCAAACGGCATCATCTTTATCTCCTTTGTCCCTGTCAGATCCACTTCTACACCCTCATCAAGAAACCGCTCCGGCTTGAATTCCGACGGGTTTGGCCACACTCGGGGATCCATCCCAATACCCGCCACGTAGAAATTGACGAACGCGTCGGCGGGGACATTGTAGCCGGCAAGTTCGCAGGGCCGGGTGACGGCGTGGCTGAGTACAAAGTGCCCGGGAGGGTGGCGTCTCAGGGTTTCCTTCACCACGGCCTCGAGATAAGGCATCCGCTGCAGGTCGTCTTGCTCCGCCGGTTTCCCCTTGCCAGTGACCCTGATGATCTCGGCGTATAATCTTGCCTGTATGTCTTGATGAATTACCAGATTCGCCATCAACCATTGCAGCGCTGTCGTTGTCGTGTCGGTGCCGGCGGTGATGAATTCAGAGCAGAGAGTACCAAGCTCCTCGTCGTTGAGGCTTCGGCCGTCCTCCACTTTCAGAGTGAACAGCGTGTCCACGTATGCGTTGCCTGCCGGAGTCGGCGCGTCGCGGCGCTGGTTTATTAGGGCGAGCAGGGTTTTTCTCTGCCTCTGACGAATCTCCAGCATCCGTGCCCGACGCCGCCGGAAGAAGAACGCCGGAATCGGTAAGGCTTCGTCCAGACCTACGCCAGTCAGGAGGACTTCCCGCATGACGCCCTGCACGGATGTCACCGTCTCCTCGTCCGGCTTGCTGCCGAAGCACATCCACAGGAGGATACAGAAGACCGCGTTTCGAAACGGCTCCACAACGCTCACCACTCCGCCGTTGCGAGCCTCTTCGGTCTTCAGTTTTTCCACCAGACGGCCGATGCCCCATTCCCTCACCTCCCCAAACGCCTTCATCGCCGAAGGGTTCAGGGCTTCGCTAACCAGATTCCTGCGAAGGCTCCGCCACAGCGGCCCGTATGCGGCCGAATTGATGTTGTGCTGGTTGCTGGTGAAGATTTTCCGCATCCCGGTGGCAGGCGGGCGGTCAGAGAAGAGGGAACCCTTCTGTATGAGCGCCTCGTGGGCAAGCTCTTGGGAAGCGATCATGAGCAAAGGGCGGGAACCGAGCCACATGGTGAATATTGGGCCGTATCTCTCATGGAATTTCTGTACTGATCTCTCGAACGCGCCACTGGTAAATCCCATCTGAAGGAGATTCCCTAGGATCGGCCATGCCGGGGGGCCGGGTGGCAGGTTCCTGTAGCGCCAGATCTTCCAGAGAACCAGTCGGAGGAAGACTAAGGAAATTACGAGAAGCAGAACAGCCTGGAGAAATGACAGAATCGCCATGGAAATTCGAATGCGAGGTTTGGTGCAATGTCTGATATATGCGCAGGGTTTTACTACTTTAAGATGACAGAACTCCAAAATGTATCCTGCGCGATCTTTTACGGTCGCCGACTTTTGGCTAGAAATAACCGTCATTTATTCCCGTCATGGCAACACGTTCAACGAGTTCCCGTCATTCACAACACGGGATTATAATTTTTTTATATTATTGTATTCTTAAAATCTCGAGTGTGATATAAAATATATTTTGATAACGAGTTCCCGTCATTCACAAGACGAGATTATAATTTTTTTATATTACTGTATTCTTAAAATCAACAGTGATATAAAATATATTTTGATAAATTTTTTGGGATTAATCGGAATGTAATTCTAATGTTTTTATCAAAATCAATATGGATTACAAAAGTCAAAAATCAACCATAAAATATATAATCGAGGAGTGCAAGAGGAGTGCAAGACTCACCATATCATCATCAGCTGTCATGATCCCTACACTTCCAAGCTCATCCCTGCATGAGGTGAGCTTGTTCAGATACATAGAGATTGTGTCACCCTTGATCACCTTTGCTCTAATAGCATGTAGAAATTTCCACTGAAGATCACCTCATAATGAAACGTACTGAAGCAAAACACTTGATCTACTTCTACAAACAATTTAGCGGAAGCTTAATCGAACATGAGCAACATCAATAAGAACATATATAATTGATATGGAGAAATCAATCATACATAACATAGAAGAATTTACTTAGGGAAAGCCTCATCCTAAAACCCCAACTCTGTATTATCATAATTTGACCTAATTTTATCTAAATAATTAATATCAACAGTAATAAATCAACAGTGATATAAAATATATTTTGATAATTTTTTTGAGATGTAATTCGAATATTTTTATCAAAATCAATATAAATTACAAAAATAAAAAAACAACCACAAAATATATAATCAATCATAATTTGACCTAACCTTATCTAAATAATTAATAAGACGCTCACAAGTTTTATATCAACTACAAAATATATAATCAATCATAATTTGACCTAACCTTATCTTAAAATAATTAATAAGACGTTCACAAGTTTTTATATATCAGTGAAAAATATAAATGAAAAGGATAATGCGCTTCCTTGCTCGTTTTGGCACTAAAACAAAAAGGGAGGTATCTGCTGTCTGAACCAGAACACTAAGGTGGGGACCAATTAAACAAAAAAGTAGGTGTCCAGTGTCTGAACCAGCACGCAAAGGTGGTGAGCCACAATTTTTAAATGGATTTATCATTTTTTCCAAATAATAAGCGACAGTGATAAATAAATATTAGATACGAGAAAGGAAACCTCTAAGTGAAGCACGGGGATAAGTTAATAGTGTTTCCAAATAATAATCGCCGGTGATAAATATATATTACATACGATAAAGGAAACCTGGAAGGGGACAAATTATTACTGGCTTTGTCAAGAACTATAGCCTCACTTTTTGGTCAAAGAGGGTGGAATTTTTTTGTTTAATTAAAGTTTTGCAAAAAAATGTTTGAATATTTTTATTTTTTTTAAATTCAAAAATCTAATTTTTTAAATTTTTGATTCCTAAGTGATTTTTGATATGATATCATTTTTTTGGTGGAGGGTGTTTTATTTTATGTATTTATTACTTTGATAAATCATTTAAAAAAAAAACTAATTTTATGAGTGGCAATTCCATCAGTGAGCTACCCAATGATGCCATAAGTGATATGGTTTCAAATCTCTTACCTAAGCGATGGGTGGGGGATCGAAAGGAAGCAGGAACAGAGGGTTGAACAAAACTCCTTAATTGTGCAGTGTCTGTTAGAATTAATGGAGAATAGGTTATTCTTGTTATGTAGTTATGCATTCTACTTTTTTTAGTCATTCAGTTTCTATTATTCATGGATATGATTTGTTGTCCCTAACAAATTGTATCTATTTATTATTGGAGATTAATGTGAAGCCTGTGTGACGTTTTGCTTGTAGGAGCTCTTGGCGATCCGCACCTGTGAGCTCCTCTTGTGTTGGTTTGTCATTTCACGTCTTCCATGTGCAACTCTTGACATGGTATCAAAGTTGCAGGATTGTAAAATCCTATAGGCTGAGTGAAGGGACCGACTATAGCAAAATCATCGTGAGTCTTGTGTGGAAAAATGTGACGACCACCCTGTGATCCTTGTCCTCAACACCCTTTTACAAAATCGACGCAAGTGGTGGATAGACCTTCGTGGTGAAGATCTTCACGATCCTATGGTGTTAAAAGCGCCAAGTAGATCAGAAGACAAAGTCGACTACGAGGGGTTGTGTGGTGGCTAAAGTTGCACGTTTTTTTCTCCTTTGAAAGCATGATGGAGTTTGGAGCAGCGTGATCCTCATTCAGGAGGTCGCGTGGAGGAGTCGTCCACTGTCTAGCTGAGGGAGAAGCGTGGACGTGAGGTGTTCAGGTTGGATCTGCGTCGAGGAGGAGGCTCGATCGCAAGCAGAGCTATGAGGACAAGGTGAGGAGGCCGGATCGCAAGCAGAGCTGCAAGGACAAGGTGAGGAGCCCGGATTGCAAGCAGATCCGCAAGGTCAAGGTGAGGAGGCCAAGACCACTCAAGGTTGTGGAGGAAATCTAGTTGGATGTCAAACTGGAGAGAACAGCTACGGAGGCTGTGTGGAGAGGACAGCCGCCGATTTTTGTTCTTTGCTTGTTGGAGATTATCATCCTCGGAGCAGTATCGTGGAAGAATCGGTGTGCGTGGATCAAAGGTGCAGTGATGCAGTGTTAAGGATCGGGCGAATTGGACGGATCGTCGGTCTTGGTGATGGTATCAAATGTCCTGCGTCTTAAAGGTCTAGTGCCGCGGATTAATCGTTTTGGTTGGTGAAAACTGAATGTGCCATTTTTTTACTCACTGGTGTGGTCCCTTAAATTGCAGTGGTCAGATAGTTAAAGAATTTTTAATTGAAGTTTTTTTTCAAAGCTTTAATTTAAAAAAAATTGAGATCTTTTATTTGAATGGATTATTATCTGATATTAAGGGGGAATTTTTTTTTTCAAAAAAGGAATTTGGAGTCGGCAATTTCTTTTTTGTAAAGAAGATCTGGGGTTTGTTGAAATTATTGAAGTTTTTATTCATTCAATATGAATAATCAAATCGCTGAAGCTTATCTCAATGAGAGTAATAAGCTTGATGGTTCCAATTACACAAATTGGAAGTTTAAGCTCCAGACCCTGCTTGAGGGACAGAATGCCTATGGCATTACCACCGATGATGAGGTCAAGCCGACTATTGCAACTGGTGGATCGAATACAACGATTCAAGACTAGGAGAAAAGGGAGATGAAGGCAAAGTTTCTCCTCAAGTTATCAGTCAAAGATTGCATCATCCCTCACATTCGGGATTACAACACAGCAAATGACATATGGACGATTCTCAAAGAAATGTATGACATCAAGAACACCAGTCGAACTTTGTACCATAGGAAGAAGATTCTCTCAATCAAGATGGAGGAGAATGAGTTTGTTTCTTCATTCATATCCTCGACAAAGGAGGTTAAAGATAAACTAAATGATATCGGTCAAACCGTGGTGAATGATGATCTGGTGACAATTACCATGAACGACATGAGAGATGACTATCAGATGTTTATAATAGGATTGAATGTAAGAGAAAAGCCTCCAGGTTTTGAAGATCTCACTGGGATTTTGCTACAAGAAGAGGAAAGGAGGTTGTCTCTCAAAGCTCAAAATCCAGATCTTTCATTGATGACAAAGTTCAAGCCAAAGGGGAAAGCAGTGGTTGATCATAGGAAGGGAAATGCATCACAAAAAAGGACACCACAAGGTATGACCTCACATAAACGTGACTCTACTCCTAAATGCTTTTATTGTGGTAAGATAGGCCATACTGTTAAATTTTTCCATAAGAAAAAGGCAGATGGGGAGAGGTACAAGCAGAGAAGACATGCAGGTCATTTGGCTGATGCAGATCAGAACCAAGATGTCAAATTATTTATGGTTGAAACTGCACTAGCTACTGGGAGGATGAATAAGATATTTGGTTCGTAGATTCTGGAGCCTCCTCACATATGATAGGTAAAAAGCAATGGTTTAGAAATTTTAGAGAATCCAACACTGGAGTGGAAGTATACCTTGGAGATAATAGAGGGTATGAGAGCAAGGAACATGGAATGTCCTTGTCACTCTGCTTGATGAAAAGATCAAGAATATATCTGATGTGTGGTATGTTCCTGGTATTAAGAAGAACTTGATTTCTGTATCAAAAATTACAGATCAAGACCTCAAGGTAGAATTCTTTAAACCTCATTGTATTATTAAAGATTTGTTAGACCAGATGAAGCCTATTGCTACAGGTTTTTGTATAGGAGGACTCTACAAACAGGATGTGAAGAGTACGCCACAGCAAGCATTGATATCACCAGATAAGTCTGCTGGAAATTTGTAGCATCGGCGACTTGGGCACATCAATTTTAGTGACCTTCTTCTGTTGCAGAACAAAGGTATGGTAGATGGTCTTCCTGTTTTGAAAAAGTTGCATATTGATTGTGAAGCACGTGCATTCGGTAAACAACATAGAGATTAATTTCCTGCTATTAAAGATAGGAAACATAGGGATAGACTTGAAATTTTACACATTGATTTATGTGGCCCTATGTAGACAAGATCGTTAGGTGGGGCCTACGACTTTCTAATCTTTGTTGATGATTGTACAAGATTCACATGGGTGTATTTTCGTAGACAGAAGAGTCATGCCTTTGAGTATTTCAAGAAGTTCAGGAACATGATCGAGAAGCAGACAGGAAAGTTCATCAGGATTCTTCGATTAGATCAAGGCAAAGAATTCAAGAAAGGAGATTTCAACAAATATTGTAAAGAGCATGGGATACAGTAGTAGTCTACAACACCTTACACTCCTCAGTAGAATGGAGTAGCTGAGAGGAAAAACAAAACACTGGTGGAGTGTGCTCGTAGTATGTTGAAAGGTAAGAATCTAACTAATGGTTTTTGGGTAGAAGCTATTAATACTGCAGTGTATTTGAAGAATAGGAGTCCCACTAAAAGTCTTGATTATAAAAAATCCTTTTGAAGCATTGTTTGGCTTCAAGCTTGCAGTAAGTCATCTTAGAGTATTTGGCTGTAAAGCTTTTGTGCATGTTCCCAAAGAAAACAGGAAGAAGTTAGATTCAAAGGCCATTAAATGTACCTTCATTGGATACTATAGTGAGTATAAGGCTTATAAATTGTTTAATCCTTCTACTCACAAGGTGCTTGTTAGTAGAAACGTAGTATTCCATGAATAGGTTGATGATGAAAATCTTGTTCAAGGTAATGAAGAATGGCATGTACTGTTACTTTCAGATGAGGATGTTGAAACAGGGATCAATCAACAGCAACAACAACAACAGCAAAAACAATAGCAGCAACAGTAGGATAAAGAGGAGGAAATTGAGTTCAGTCCACAAAGAGAAGAACATAGCAGAATAGTTGACACCCCACCACTCAGGAAATCTAGCAGGCTGAAACAGTTACCGGCTCGATATAGGGATTGTGCACTCATGACTGGTATGTTAAACATTGCAGAACCTTCAAATTATTATGAAGCAAGTAAGAGTTTTGAATGGAAGGAAGCAATGAAGGAGGAATATGAATCTATTATTAAGAATAATACTTGGGATCTAGTAAAGCTTCCTCATGATAAACAACCCATAGGTTGCAGATGGTTATTTAAGATGAAATTTAAAGCAAATGGGTCTATTGATAAGCATAAAACAATGTTGGTTGCAATCGGGTATTCCCAGAAAGAAGGTATTGACTTTGAGGAAACATTTGCCCCTATTGCAAAATTAAATACCATTAGATTGATTATTTCTTTAGCCACTAAGAATCATTGGAAAATACATCAATTAGATGTTAAATCTGCTTTCTTAAATGGTGATTTAAAAGAAGAAGTATACTTAGTGTAGCCTGAGGGGTTTGTTAAGAAGGGAGAAGAGCATTTAGTATGTAGATTAAAGAAATATTTATGGTGTAAAGCAGGATCCTAGATCCTGGTACTAAAAAATTGATTCATTTTTCCTCATGCATGGTTATAAATGATCTAATTTGTATATTGTGTTTAATGATGAGTGGAAGATAGTGTTGATTTATTTATATGTATATGATCTGATCATGACAGGGAGTGCAGACAATCTCATTGAAGAAATCAAGCAGCAGTTATCACAGAAATTTGAGATGAAGGACCTTGGAGAAATGCATTACTGTTTGGGTCTAGAAGTTTGGAGAGATTCAAGACAAACTTTCTTAAGGAACTTCAGAGTTTGGTATTTTGTATTCTGACTAATTTGATGTTAGCTTGACAGGTTATACAGACTTTGATTGGGCTGGAAATTTAGATGATATAAGATCAATTACATGTTACGCCTTTAGCATTGGGTTCGAGGTCATCTCTTGGTGCAGCAAGAAGCAACATACTGTAGCCTTATCCTCAGCAAAAGCAGAATATCAAGCTATGTGTGCAGCAGCATGTGAGGTAGTTTGGTTGTGCAAACTTCTCCAAGATGCCGGGGAAGAACAAATAGAAGCTACGGTTATCAATTGCGATAATCAACATTCCATCAAACTGGCTTACAATCCCGTGTTTCATAAAAACACTAAGCACATAGACACTCAATTTCATTTTGTTAGGGAAAAAGTGCAGTCCAAAGAGATTTGTGTTGAATATTGTAATTCTTGTGATAATATGGCTGATATATTTACTAAGCCTCTCGGAAGGCTGAAGTTTGAATTGTTTAGGGACATATTAGGTGTGTTTAAGAACCCTTTCTCCATTAAGGGGGAGTGTTAGAATTAATGGAGAATAGGTTATTCTTGTTATGTAGTTATGCATTCTACTTTTCTTAGTCATTCAATTTCTATTATCCAGGGATATGATTTGTTGTCCCTAACAAACTGTATCTATTTATTATTGGAGATTAATGTGAAGCATGTGTGGCATTTTTCTTGTAGGAGCTCCTGGTGTTCCGCACCTGTGAGCTCCTCTTGTGTTTGTTTGTCATTTCATGTCTTCCGTGTGCAACTCTTGACAAAGTGTGGAGGAAAAAAGGAGAAAGTGGAAAAAGAAGTGAAGTTGAACAAATATCCATTTAAAACATTGTGTGGAGTGCAAAAGTCTAGAGGAAAATGAAGCTTTCTTCCTTTGCACTAGTAACAATTAGTAACAATTGATATATTAGTTTTTTCAATGCAAAACTTGAAGCAAGAAAGAATGAGTTCTAGAGCAATTTCTAGTTACCTATTGCCTTGACCTCTCAAGCATGAAATCATGGACGGTATGGATCTAGTAATAAACTAATGAATCGAAGAGTATCAATACCCCATAATTTTATGGATGATGGAGAGGGTATATATATTGTATATACACTTCACATTCCTTCTGCATTAAAATATGAAAACTTAACGTTGAGAAAGTTTTTAAGCATATCCTGATAAAAAGAAATATGTATATGATGACCAAAAATGGATTCTAAAATTTAGATTTGGAGACAACTAGTTGTCATGTGACCTAAAGTTTCTCTGATTGCAAACCAAAAAGCAAATTCATTACACTGAGATTAACAAACAATCTTAATGCACAATTGCCTAACTTTTTTTTTCTCCTTGTTATCAATGTAGACTTCCTCGGCGTTGGTGGGCATGTTAAAATATTTGGTATTCTATGCTCGTCAAACTTGGGCATCTCCCATCCTTCTTCATGGTTCGTTAAACTATTTGCATGAACACCAACATCAACGTTATTGGTCGATAAAATCAATCTAATTACCACGACATCAAACTGCTCAATCGAAAAAACAAATTAGAATTAAAATAACAAAGCCATAGTGACTGCGTAGAATGTGGAGGTGAAGAAGAAGCTTTCATTGTGCTTCCTTCACACTCCCACATGAATTCATTAAAAATTATGTATGTAGAAAAAACCAACTATATTGCAATTTTTTTGATAAAAAATTATTGTTTCGTACAGTCGGCTAAGTATAATCTTTAAGAATCACAATACACATATATATTTTTGCTTGAATTAAAAATCAATATCTATTTGATTAGCATTTATTCTTTGGTATAATGGATGAGACCAAATTCAAGGAGTAGAGACTAACTTCTGTTCACAATTGTGGCATGACAAGATGGACTCCTTGTTACATAATTCGCTGGTAGAAAAATAAAAACCCTTATGTGAATAAACTGAACCATATGCAAAATTCAAGTGTAGTTTCAAACACTCATTTATTCAAATATGATGTTGATGAACATAGCGCTAACATTAGCTAGAGAAATGTCCTCCTTAGCTCTTGCGATATCTAACTTCTGTCATAAAACTTTGGGTGATGAAGATTTAGTGAAGAACGTGTTGGCTCATTTATATTGAAAGAGACAATTATATAGTAATCATATTCAAATACCCTCTCATTATTTATGCCTATTAGTACTCCAACTTTCTCCTACACCTACCTAGTCAATTTGGCTTTCACAAATGGGGGTGAATTTTACATGTAAATCCACTTTTTTGAAGCATGGCACGCTACCATAGTTGAGGGTAGATTTCCATGGTCTATCTTGTCAAGGTTATGTATTGATTATCAATGGTTCAATGCATATTTTCAAGGCATTCATATTAGCCAAAACATGGTATATATCATCACATTTAGCAAGTTTAGTAATTATCGTTTTGCTCAGTTACAAAGTCTAGTAGGAATCGAACGTTTTGCATTAGAAAATGGAGATACTAGATCCATCATTTATCGCTAGGGTGGAAAGATATTCTTGCACTATGTCATAATGGAATTTGAATAGTTTTCTTCTCTTTGAATTTACATATGTTAGCATTATACAAATGGATAAGTAATGCAATTATAATTGGAAAATCACAGTTGAGAAGAAAATTATGTTTGGAGGTGTGGAAGGTGCTTGTTCCCCCCACACATACTTCCTCTTTCACACTCCCGTATGTCCACTGCGTGCACAAAAATTAGAAAAATAGATTATTTGTGGGTCATTTATCTTCTTGTTTCAATCCATTGACCTAATCCAATAAGTGTAGAGATTGCCATTGAAATACTTGAACTGTGTCACCGACTATCAATACCCCTTCGTCTTATTAACCATTGTCACTTGGTACAGTTACGTATGTGCGAGAAGAACTAGCATCATCGGCACCTCCACACTCGTATACCTTCGTTGTGTGCACAAAATTTATCTAACTCCGCACTTAGAAATAATTTGCACCTCCACACCAAAGGGACGTCCTAATCATATGAATGTTAACTAATCTATTACGCTAATATATTGATGTAGACACAAATCATATTATCAGGGTAAATAAGCTGAAAACAAACATACCCAAGAGCAAAGAGTATGATTAGAGACACAATACACAATGCTACCCTCTTCGACCCTAAAATCCTTGCCCACATTCTATGCAGGCATTTGCATGACTGCTTCATTTGGGTAATGTTGTTATAGCATCATTCCACACTCCTATAGATATTACGCTCTTTTATGGTCCTGGGAAATCCCTTTTCCCATGCAGACTTGGCCTTATATTAAAAAATAGTATTTTAAAATTCATATACAACTCTTCCCATACAAAATCGTGCACATATGTGGGTCCCATAATAATATACATGCGTGTAGAAGAGCTCATGGACAAGAGCCCATGAAGAATTTTGTCCTCAGGAGTCGGATGCAGGAGCATAAGGCTTGAAGAAAAATTCGAAGAATTATTCCAAAAATACAAAAAAATGTTACAAGTAAAGGAGTGGGATCCTTTAGCCATCAATTTCCACGTTTTTCTAGTTATGCATAGAGCTAGAATATAGGATTTGATCATGATGTAATAAGTTTTAGTTAGTTAGCTGTAGTGGAGATTCTCGAGGAGAATGCCTCACAGGATAGATAGCGTTAATAAATTTTAACATTTGAATTAGGATCTGGTTGTTAGGATGAACCAATACTTATGTAATTTTCACACTATTGTAAAGGGATTTTGACTGTTGAAGAAATTTGGCTTTCCTGGAGCAAATTTAGTAAATTGGAAAAATTTAGTTTCTATGTATGTGAATGAGAAAATCCCTGCTAAATCCTGAAGGATAATCTCTTTCTAAATCTCTGTGTTATTGTGAAATTCGAAGTTTAATTGGTGTTCTGTGAGATTGAATGAAATTGTGTTGACTGTGTTAAATTCCATGTTTTCTTTTTAACTAAGTTTCTCGTGAATTTTGAGTATGTGGAGCAGACGGTCAAGATCAACAGAGGAAGACCAAAGACGCAGTGGCGTGAAGATTTAATTTGGACTGTTAGATCTCAGTTGAGACAGATCAATGGTGTTCAGGCAAGGAAGTTACCCAGCAGTTAACAAGTAAGAGTGGTTGGAGAAAACCACAAGTGGATTTCAAGCAGAGGAAAGGCTGTAAGTGGTAATTCCCCTGTTGGCTCCGATTCCATACACACAGTGACACGTAGCAGCAAGGAGAGAGAGGGAAACAACTTATCGGGCAGATTTGGAGTGCGCAAGTTAACGAGCAATATGCGTGTGAGCCGTTAGATCTGGTGGAGCGAGATTGACGATTGACAGACGTGGAGCAAGTTTGAGGTCAGGGAGTTTTGTGACCATTGGATCTTCAATAGATCAATGATGAAGAAGTGTTGACAAGTTTTTGGAAGGCAGATTTCAAATTTTATCAAACAATGGCTTGTATTACTGTCGGGTCCAGTCTGGTGGAATTTTAGCAGAACTCTGCGACTTTTGGAGGGGTTTGCTAACTTAATGGAAGCTCTAAAGTTGTCAGTGGATGATAGAGAGCCCATTGAACCAACAATTACACCTGCAAACGGAAGTAGAAGATATAATTTCACAATTTGGGAGATTAACACTCCTGCTTGTACCCAGACCGTTGTCACACCACCTCAACCCAAATGACCATAAGAGGAAATAATCATCGTCCCCATGCATTCATGCATTCACTTCCTCGAGTCTCGCTCTCACAAGTCGTTCTCATACCTAGGCAACCTATAGCAAGGAAGACACCATCGTTTTTTTGCACAAGAATTCCTACAGAATTGCACAGGAAATCCTACAAGATTGCACACAGGATTCCTATAGGATACATAGAGATAGTCTACAAGATAGGCCAAGAGGAGTTTCAGAGGGGAAAACTCGGGGGTTGACCACAACAAACATTATGAAGAGGTAGGCTTTGTAATTACATTCCTCTTTCCACGTGAATTGAACAAAAAATCCTCTAGTTTGAGTGAATTTGGCAGCTGTGCAAGAGAATTGTCCACACAATCATCTTCGTTTTTTACTTCTACATTTGAAAATTGTATCAACCATCTCATCTCCTCAAAAACTGACCAGCCAAGATGACAGGAGGGTTTAATAAGAGGGAGCCCACTAATACTGTGAGAATCTAACAACACCCTTAGGTACTAGAAATCTTCACGAGGCATAATTGGATGGGATTTTTCGAAAAATTAAGGGGGTATGACGATGACGTGGCCCAAGATTTTTCTCTCTCCATTATTCCACTCACCAGAGTCCATGCCACTATTGTGGCAAGAGGCCTCTCCATAGAACTCAACACTGAACTCATCAGCAGAGTTACCACACTTCCCCTAGGAGTACCATGGAGGAAGGAAGACAAAGGAGATAGCCAAGTTTCCAAAAGGAAATTCTTTTTAAAAGGTGAGGAACCCACCAAGGACAAAAATGGAGTAAGGAGAGCAAGTCTGCCATATCCCTGGAATGAGGTAAGCTTCCAACTTATCAGATACATTTCATGTGAGGGTAGGTATAGTGTGGTCTATGGCTATCATTTTATGCTTCTTGAAGAATTGAGATTTGGAGCAGAAACACCCCCTCACCACAAGCTCAACATACCCATACTTCCTGCTGCAATCACTAATAGACTCAAGCATCAAAGTGTAAGAGGGAAATTCCCAACAGTTAGCTCACCATGGGTTAATTAGAATCCTTATAGAAGATGCCCTCCAAAACCTTAGAATTCCTATACAATGGTCAGTTTTCGGAGACATGTAGGCAGAGGAAGATATCAAGGCTCTCACATGTAGTGTTAGTCCTACTGCCAGTGAAGAGGAAGAGGAAGATACTGAAGCAAAGGAAGAAGAAGTAGAGCAGGAAGAAGAAGAAACATAAGGAGATGAAGATGAGATGGAGGAAGAAGAAGATGAAATAGAAGAAAATGAGGAAGATGAAGAAGAAGAGGAGAAAGAAAATGAGGATAATGAAGAAACAAAGGATGATGTTAAGGATGGAATTGATAAAGATGATGAGGATATACAAGAGGAAGAAGAAAGGAAAGAAATAGGTAAAGAAAGCAAACATACCCATGTATACCCATCTATACCTTGTGCAGTCATCTATAAATAACAAGAAATAGTAAGCTCTACATAAGGACTTTGTCTACATAGGTCCACAAATATCAGTATGCACAAGTTCAATTATATCTTTCTTTCTCCAATTTAAGCTAGATGAAAATTCATCCCTGTGCATTTTTCCAAGTGCACAAGCTTCACAATAAATATGTTCATTTCTTAAAATAGGAAGTCCATCAACCATATCTTGTTTCTACATCAATAATAAGTCATGAAGCTTGATGTGACCAAACCTTTGATGCCAAATATTCTCTGCTATCATAGTCGTTGAATTTAAAGCTTGATGTGGCATGCTTGTAAAATTCAGCTTATATAGGCCTCCAACTCTTACTCCTGATGCAACTGACTTTTGATGATCCAACAAATCCTTTACAACATAGTCAGTTTTGAAAAAAGTGCACCTTTAAATTTTGATATGTAATCATGGAGACAAAGATAAAATTATTTTTAATACTAGACACATACATGACATTCTAGATGCGCCTGATATTACCACTAGGAAATATCACAGGAATATCACCATATCCTTTAATATGGTATCTTCTGTCATGTCCCAAGTAGATGTTAGAACCGTTGCTATTCTCCTTCAAATTTTCATACCTGTGTTTATTACATGTCATATGAGTGGATGCTCTAGAATCCACAAACCAAGTTCCATCCTCATTGGTCTTAGTAGAAAGAGCAACATCAAACACAAATAATTTAAGATCATGATTCAGATTTTCACCAGCAAAATGTCGTGTATGCCTCTTGTCTATGTTTGTTTTCATCATTCTTCTTTTTATAACAATCTCTAGCAATATGACCAGTTCTGCCACAGTAAAAACACTTAATTCCTTAATCATTTTTAGCGGATGACATACCTTGAAATGGCTTTGTCTGAGATGGATCACTGCTTTTATGTCCTCCCCCTAGTTTCCCTTTGAGGAACTTTTTCTTTAGCATCAATGCATGATATGCATTCTAAGGCTTCAGATTCTTATGTCTCTCTTCTTCTTGCATCAAAATCCCTGTCAAGTCTTCAAAGGTGGGAGTTTTCTCCCTTGTTGCAAGCCCTGTAATGAACATTTGATAATCCCTTGTCATGTCATTTAAAGTAATCGGGACAAGATCAATGTTGGACACTTTCTCCCCTATGTCGAGAAAGTTGTCTCTCAATTCTTTAATCCATGAGATGAATGTAGCAACAGATTCATTCTCTTCCATTCTAATGGAGAGAATCTTACTCTTTAGAAACAACGCACGATTTGTATTTTTTGTTTCATACAAATCCTTTAGTGTCACCCAAATCTCGTTGGCGATTTTATATTCTCGGATATGAGGGATTATGTTGTCTTTTACTGACATCTTCAACAACACATTTGCTTTATTTTCCCTCTTCTCCCAATCTTGAACTGATGTGTGATGGCACCTCCGACTGCAATCGGCTTTGCTTCATCTCTGTTTGCAATTTTCCATGCACTAGAACCCTTGAGCAATGTTTGCAACTTGAACTTCCAATTGGCATAATTTGACCCATTGAACTTATTGCTCTCATTAAGGTATGTCTAGGCAATCTGATTATTCATTGTGATAGAACAATTTCAACAGTGCCCTGCTTTTAATTCACAAGCACCACCAGTAGCTTTCCTGATCAATAGATCCACGACTCCAATGACAGATCCACGACTCCAATCTACAGATCTAGTAATCCATTAACTAATCTACGGATCCAACACCAGATCCTCCAACAATCGATCTACAGATCTAACTCTAGATCCTCCAATAATCGATCTACGAATCTGTCATCAAATCCTCCAACATCTAATCTACAAATCCACCTCCAGATCCCCCGACAGCTCCAGATCCGGTTACTACAGATCCAACACCAGACATATGACCTTCAATATACAAAACAATGTTGGACAAGACCACTAACACAAGTAGATATGGTCTCGGGCTGCCTCTAACATGCAAAAAACACTACCGCTAGCTCACCTTGCTACAGGTTGCATTGCTAAAAATTTCTATAAATTTTTGGCATCAACATGGGAGTAGCACTGACCATCATCACTAATCATCACACTTTCACCGTGTACTGCTGAGCGCTGATCAACACAATTTCCCCGTGTACTGCCAACACTGATCAGCATGACCTCTCTTTGATGGGGGTGCACTGATTAGGTTTATTAAGAAAAATTAGCACTCTATCACACACACAAAGAAACAAATTGTACCAGCGTACCTCTTCTTGAGAAATTCCTCTTGCAATCCTCTTTTGCCTCCAACTTCACCTGTGCTCACTAGCAAAGGAGGCTTACTCGCTCTCCAATCTCAGCCACTAGGGCTCTCAGCCACAAATACTCCACTCACCATAGAGCTCCTTCTCTGCGCTCTGATACCATGAAAAGAAATGGAAAGACAAATTAGAATGAAACTTACAAACTGAAACTAACATTTCATAGGTGAGCCAAGCTACACTTGGAGACTGTCCAAGTAGTACCACTCTATTCCATTGATCATAAAATCATAAATAAATAAGTTTACATTCAATTTAGAGAGATCAAAACTATCTCCTAGAAAATAGGAACTAAGTCTAAACTAAGACACACACACAACCGTGAAACAAACTTTCTTCATTAATTTCAACTCATATATAAAAATTTTGCCTTCATGGCTCTTCTGAGGTATTTTAAAACCAATAAAACACATTTTCCCCTTCTGTGATACCATGATAAAAAATGAAAAGACAAATTAAAATGAAACTTACAAACTGAAACTAATAGCTCACAGGTGAGCCAAGCTACACTTGAAGGCTATCCAAGCAATACTACTCTATTCCATTGACCACAAAATAAAATAAAAAAAATTTACATTCAATTTAGGGAAATCAAAACTATCTCCTAAAAAATAAGAACTAAATCTGAACAAAGATACACAAACTTTCTTCATTAACTTTAACTCATATATAAATATTTTACCTTCATAACTCTTTCTAAGTATTTTAAAACCAATAAAACACATTTTTCCCTTACATATTTCTATACTGTTACTGTGTTAGATTAGAGCCGCAATGATCCTTTCTATTTCTTTCACTTTGGGTGTATGAATATTGTTTTCATAAATATGCTCTAGTATTTAACTCTGCTTAATGATTGGCTTTCATCGTGTAGTCCCACAGGTCATATTTTCTCTGCACCCCCATAGTAAAAATGGCACAAAAACTAATAAATCTATAAATGCTCAAAATTTGCACATAGATTTATGAGTTATTGACATTATAAAAGGTCTTATAAAAAATCCAAATCTAAATTCCCAGGTGTTCGAAATTTACAATGAACAAAGATCTTTTATAAAAAATCTAAATCTAAATTCCTAGGTGTTCGAAATATACAATTAACAAAGATCTTTTATAAAAAATCCAAATCTAAATTCCTAGGTGTTCGAAATATACAATTAACAAAGATCTTTTATAAAAAAATCCAAATCTAAATTCCTAGGTGTTCAAAATATACCATAAATAGAGCACTTCACCGATTTATTAGCTGACACAAATCGGGTAACTGTGGCACTGTAAGCACCCATTTTCCATTGATGCCTTAAAAAAGGATGACACACATATTAGGTATATTAGGTATATGAGGCGCTGTTAAAGCTCGTTCTTGGATGTGTGCAATATAAAATTCATAGGGATATAATATTAATTTTATAGTTTACAAATATGGTTATTGATGTTAATATTAATTTTAGGTTTTATAATATTAATTTTAAGATTTATAATAGTAAAGTTTATAATATTATTATTAAGGTTAATAATATCAACTTTTTATTATAATTTTTTTTTGTGATTGTATATAAAGATATATAAATAAAAATCATTATTATTAAGTTGAAAAAATATCTAAAAATTAAAAGATAATATAAATTTTGCAGTTTTATTTGAATTTCTATTTTATTTTGTAAATTTACAATTTGTTTCATTTTAAATTTTTTATAAAATTATTTAGATATTGTAAAGCTATTTTGTCCCAAATAATTTGGATTTTCCATTTAGTTTAACTTTTATTTTATTTTTAAAATTTGTTCATTATAAAAATTTTATAAATTATTTGGATGTTGTAAATGAATTTATTTTATTTTATTTATAAAATATTTAAGTTGTGTAAAAGAATTAGTAAATGAGCTTATTATTAAAATCATTATAAATACTGCAACTTATTAAAAAAACTATTGATTTATACATACTAAACATTGATCATGGCTATATGTCGATAATTCATGTCATACACACTAAGATGGGCCTGGTAAGACAATAATTCGTGTCGGACAGAAAAAGGAAAATTCTTTACAAAAGAGATACTTTAATTCAATTTATTATTCTAGAATATTCTAAATTTGAACTTCTATGATCCATATTAATTTTAGATAAATCAATTTATTATTATTAATGATCTATTTGCACAATAACTACCACTACTTTTGCTTTTGCCAACACAACAACTCCCAAAGTTCAATTTAGGGTACAGAATGCGCTAAGACTCGAACATGTTACTTCTTGTAAGCTTCCACCACTTTAATTATGGCTGCCTTTCTCCTTCTCCTTTATGACGACTTCCAGAGGGTATTTCATAACTGTTGTGAAGTCCTATGTCTCATACAAATCGACCGTCTCCCCCAGCTTGCATTCCCACATGAATTCCTGAATAAGTCGACTGACGATGAGATTTAAATGGAACATAGCCATCCCTAAGCTAGGACTGTAAGGACCTGTAGTCTGGATTACTACCACTGTGCGAAGTGCAACGAGCTGAGGCGAAGGCATGCGAAGGAACACATGAGAAATGCAGGTGGAAGGCTTGGTGAGGTGAACTTATAGCGTGGGGACGAGTTGGTATCACCCACGGGCTGACCTCATATGGGTTGCAATTCGGGCGAAGGATTGTTGGCAGACCAACAATGGAAAACGAATTGGCAATGAAGTGAGGGCATCTATGCACGCAGTGGACGAGTTGGCTGGGTAACGCGACTCGCCCAACTGCCCATATAAACATAGTGTATGTTGGAGCGCTGAGGGCATAATTTAATCAAGCATCATTCAATCATCAAAGAGGAAGTGCGAAGGTGTTAGGAGGCCACATTAAGGCGCAGGTCTATGTGCCTGCTCTCGGGCAGCTCTACACAGTAGGCACGAGTTTTGGTGACGGGTGAAGGCATGGGTCGTGGGTCACATGAAAGCGCCCACACACCATTCGAAGAGACACATGGGTCGTGGGTCGCACGAAGGCACCCACCTGTCATGCAAGGGTGAATGTGGGTGGAGCCTTCGGCGAAGGCACTCACCGATTTTATTGACAGTTCGGTTGAAGTCTCGGGTGGCAAGGTACGTGAGAGCACCCGCCCACCAGTTGGAGAGTTGGGTGGAGAGTGTGGTGAGGTGCTCGCCCAATAATCGTAGGTGCGGGTGGAGGTTGCATAGAGGCACCTGCTCGCGGGTGAACAAAGTATTGCCGAGTGACACAACACGAAGTTCGATTGAGGAGTTTCGGTTGGCAATTCGTGTGAGGGCGCGCCCGCCCAACTTAGGCAAGATAACTCGCGTGTTGAAATGGTGAGGCTACATGAAGGTGTTACCGGTTGTAAATTTGGCTAAGTATGAAACTTGGGGTTTCCCAAGTATACTTGTAAATTTGTAAAGTTGTATAATATATTGAATTCGGGTAGACTCATTGTTCAGGGAGTTGCCCTCCTTTTATACTATGTAATTGTGTTCTTCATGTATAACTGCCATGGATAATGAATGTGTATGGGTGTTCATTAGTATAAAGGAATAATAATAATACTTGGTGAAGAAAAATAAGCTAAGTATCGAATGTTAAGGCATAGTCCATGAACATAAGTATTGGTGAAAAGAAAGTGTTCGGTGGTGCCACACCTTGCTATAAGCGGTTGAAAGACTACCACAGGTGTAGGGGCGTGATAGTTGGTATCAGAGAACACTAATTTGAGGCATCGAAGGTTGAAGCTGATACATACCTTGACAGTTGGTGTTTGAGCAGGGTTGCTTGTGACGAAGTGACAATGGAAACAGGTACTTGCTGGTGAAGGAAACTGATCTCACTCACAAGTTGAATCAAGAGCTGGTTTAGTTTTGCAGGGAACTTGGTGAAGCTGGTGGATGGTCTATACTAGATCACAAAGGAGGAAGCAATTAGCAGAAATGGCAGGTAAATCTTAGGTTGGGGAATCTAGTCGTATTGCAACGGATGCTTTCCTTGAGAAAGTGTTGGAAAGAATGGAGGAATTGGAATCTTACTAGACTACGAAGATGAACTTGGTCATGAAAGATCAAGAGGCTAATTCGAAGATGAGGGAAGAATTCGATGAACTCCAGACTCAGAACGAGTACACTGATCTTAAGTGTACACAACTTGAAGATAAATTCAAGGAGATTAAAGAAGCAAGAGATTGAGGTTTGGCAGAAACCTTGAACTTGCAGAAATCTCTTGATGAAGCCAGAGATGAGATCGCGGTGTTGAAAAAGGTCGTGGGGCATAACTCAAGTGGAGGAGTGCCTCATGTGAAAGTCAAGGAACCAGAATCTTATGATGGTGCAAGTAGTACGAAGACTCTTGGCAACTTTCTTTGGGATATGGAGCAATACTTGGAATGCTTGGGTCTATCCGATGATGAGACAAAGGTGAAGGTAGCCGCTCAATTCTTGATGAAGGATGCTAACATGTGGTGGTGAAGGAGGATGGATGAGATTGCCAATGGCAGTGCCGATGACATAACTTTGTGGGATGACGTGAAGAAGGCTTTGCAGACCCACTTCAGTCCTTAGGATGAAACATGGGAAGCAAGGATGAAGATTAAGTTTATCAAGCAGATAGGGAACCTACAGACATATTAGCGGGAGTTTGCAAATGCAGTTTTGGAACTTCCTAACATGGCAGAGAGAGATAAGGTGCTCAAATTCATTATTGGATTGAAGCCTTGGGCTCGCAATGAAGTGAAGAGGCAGGAGATTAAGACACTTGAGGAAGCTTTTGCTGTTGTGGATCGATTGGTGGAGCATTATGATGAAACTTCTGATGAGATAAAGAAGAAGTTCGATAAGCCGAAAGAGAAGAATAAGGATGATGCTTTGAAATCGGATGATAAGACAAAGACGAAGAAAGCCTTGAAGTGTTGGATATGTGTTGAACCACATATGGTGAAGAATTGTCCTTCAAGACCGAAAGTGGCTGCTATTTCACAACCTAATACGAATAATGAAGAAGCTTCTGTGGGGATGATGCAGATTCTTGGAGCTGCAACTGCTACAGAGGTAGTCTCTCAGAGAGATCCTGAGAGGAATAGTTTGGAGTATGTTTGGATGAAGATTGGGAGTGCTTATGTACTCACTATGGTGGATAGTGGGGATACTCACAACTTCATGAGTGAAGATATTGCGAGAAGGATTGGGCTAAAATTTGTATCGGTGAAGGGACAAATGAAGACAATGAATTCTCCTCCTAATTGTGTTCTTGGTATAGTTGAAAGAGTGGACACAACACTAGGTGAGTGGACTGGGAAAGTCAACTTCACTACAGTGTGGATTAATGACTATGAGGCTGTACTGGGGATGGAATTCTTGAAACAATTTTATGCTATGATAGTTCCACATTTGAAGAAGCTGTACATTTACGATGGAAGGGAAGATGTACCCATTGGTGTTCCAACCATTGGTGTGACCAGACCTGATTGTAAGCTAGCAGTGATGCAGATGGAGGATGGAAAGTGCATGGAAGACATGTGTAAGCAGTTGTCTATTGTTGAGGCAAAGCTTACCGAGCAGTCATTGGTTATCAGGACACTATCCGATAGTATCTTGGATTTGTCAAGAAGGGTAGAGGAGGTTGAGGATGATGATGATGACGATGAGGTTTATTTGAGACTGAATGTCCGAGAGAAGGATCGGGTTGCATATCTACAGAGGATGGAGATAGAGAATCCTGACAAATGGATTGAGCTTATTAGTGAGGGTGAGCCTTTAGGCTTTACTCCCTCTACATCTTCTTAGATGACATAGAAGATGGGGCTCATTGTTAGTTGCTCATGGCAATGAGTCCTTAAAGCAGGTTGAGCAAGTATGACAGATGATGCGGGAGTGGCTTGGCATTAGCATCATGACATGTTGCAGATGGGATGGATTTTCCTTGGACTTGAGCATGGGAGAGATTCTTGGTGAGTCTAGGATGTGGCAGAATCTAAGAAAGACTGGTGTAGGGATAAGGATGGACATTCTTATGATTTGAGCGTGACAGTTGGATTGATCACCCAACTAGTTCGAGTCATGAGGGTTAGCAGTGTACTAGAGAGATGTTGGCATTATGTTGGACTATCTGATGACAGTTCACAGGATGGGATGACACATGATGGAGACAGTTGTTTTACATATGTTGCAGGGATGTTGTAGTGTATGGAATGATTGATATCATGGACCAAGGATGAGACAGTTGGAGATGATGATCTTGGTGGCAAGATAGTTACTGGGATGACATATTGTCGAGGACGACAATGATTTTAAGTGGAGGAGGATGTAAGGACCTACGGTCCGGATTACTACCACCGTGTAAAGTGCGACAAGCTAAGGCCAAGGCGTGCGAAGGAACACATGAAAAATGCGCATGGAAGGCTTGGCGAGGTGAACTTATAGCGTGGGGGCAAGTTGGTATCACCCAAGGATCGACCTCATATGGGTTGCAATTCGAGAAAAGGATTGTTGGCCGACCAACAATGGAAAACGAATTGGCAATGAAGTGAGGGCGTCAGTGCACGCGGTGGACGAGTCGGCCGGGCAGCTTGACTCACCCAACCGCCCATATAAACATAGCGTATCTTGGAGCATTGATGGCATAATTCGATCAAGCATCATTCGATCATCAAAGAGGAAGTGCAAAGGTGTTAGGAGGCCGTAGCAAGGCGCAGGTCTATGCGCCTGCTCTCGGGCAGCTCTACATGGTAGGCACGAGTTTCGGTGACAGGTGAAGGCGTGGGTCGTGGGTCGCACGAAGGCGCCCGCCCACCAATCGAAGAGACACACAGGTTGTGGGTTGCACGAAGGCACCTGCCCATCGTGCAAGGGTGAACATGGGTGGAGCCTTGGGTGAAGGCGCCCACCGGTTTGATTGACAGTTCGGTTGAAGTCTCGGGTGGCAAGGTGCGTGAGAGCACTCACCCGCCGGTTGGAGAGTTGGGTGGATTGTGCGGTGAGGTGCTCGCCCGCTAGTTGGAGAGTTGGGTGGCTTGTGCGGTGAGGTGCTCGCCCAATGATCATAGGTGCGGGTGGAGGGTGCACAGAGGTGCCTGCCCACCAGGTGAACGAAGTATTACCGGGTGACATGACACGAAGTTTGGTTGAGGAGTTTCTGTTGGCAGTCCATGTGAGGGCACACTCGCCCAACTCGGGCAAGGTAACTTGTGTGTTGAAATGGTGGGGCTACACGAAGGTGTTGCCGGTTGTAAATTTGGCTAAGTATGAAACTTGGGGTTTCTCGAGTATACTTGTAAATTTTTAAAGTTGTATAATATATTGAATTCGGGCAGACTCATTGTTCAGGGAGTTGCCCCTACCTTTATACTGTGCAATTGTGTTCTTCATGTATAATTGCTATGGATAATGAATGTGTATGGGTGTTCATTAGTATAAAGGAATAATAATAATACTTGGTGAAGAAAAATAAGCTAAGTATCGAATGTTAAGGCATAGTCCATGAACATAAGTATTGGTGAAAAGAAAGTGTTTGGTGGTGCCACACCTTGCTATAAGCGGTTGAAAGACTACCGCAAGTGTAGGGGCGTGACAAGGACATACCCTCCGCCCTACACTGAACAACATCATCTTTATGTCATTCGTTCCCATCAAATCCACTTCCATACCCTCATCAACAAACTGCTTGGGGTTGAATTCTGACGGGTTCTACCACACTCGGGGATCCATTCCTATGCCCGCCACGTAGAAATTGACTGATGCGTCGGCGGGGACCTCGTAGCCGACAAGTTTGCAGGGTCGGGTGATGGCGTGG
The DNA here is from genome assembly GCA_000404065.3 of Pinus taeda. NCBI lineage: Eukaryota > Viridiplantae > Streptophyta > Pinopsida > Pinales > Pinaceae > Pinus > Pinus taeda. The sequence continues at coordinate 34,547 of APFE031623770.1, forward strand.
CTAAGGACAAAGTGCCCGGGAGGGTGACGTCTCAGAGTTTCCTTCACCACGACCTCGAGATAAGGCATCCGCCGCAGGTCGTCTTCCTCCACTAGTTTCTCCCTACCAGTGACGCTAACAATCTCGTCGTATAATCTTGCCTGTATATCTTGATGGATAACTAGATTTGCCATCAGCCAGTGCAGGGATGTCATGGTCATGTCGATGCCTGCATTAATGAAATCTGAATAGAGGCTCACCAGCTCGTCATCGTGGAGGCTTCGACCACCGTCCATAATCAGATTGAACAACATGTCCACATACCCACCGCTTAACGGAGGTAGGGTATCGCGACGCTTGTTTATGAGGGTGAGCAAGGCTCCCCACTGCCTCTGAATGATCTCCACCATCCGTGCCCGGCGCCACCAGTTGAGGAACACCGCAATCACTAAGACGTCGTCCAAACCTCCACTTGTCTTGAGGAACTCCCACATGATGCTCTGCACGGATATGACCATCTCATCGTCCAGTTTGCTGCTGAAGCACATCCACAGGAGGATGCCGAAGACCATGGTTCACAACTACTCCACGATGCTCACCGCTCCCCCATTGCGAGCTGCTTCATTCCTCAGGTTTTCCACCAGGCGGCCGTTGCCCCATTCCCTCACCTCCCCGAAGGCCTTCATCACGGAAGGGTTGAGGGCTTCACTAACCAGATTCCTGCAAAGGCTCTGCCACAGCTGCCCGTATGTGGCCAAATTGATGTTGTGCTAGTTGGCGCTGAGGATTCTTAGTGTCCCACGGGTGGGTGGCCAGTCAACGAAGATGGAGCCCTTCTATATGAGCACCTTGTGGGCAAGCTCACGGTCGGTGATCATCACCATAGGGTGGGAACCGATCCACAAGATGAATATTGGACCGTATCTCTCATGGAATTTCTTCACTGACGTCTTGAACCCACCGAGGGAAAATCCAATCTGGAGGAGGTTCCCTACAATCGGCCATGCTAGCGGGCCTGGAGGTAGCTTCCTATAGAGCCAGACCCTCCAGAGAACTAGTCGGAGGAAGATTAAGGAAATTACGAGAAGTAGAAGAGCCTAGAGAAACAAATTGAGTCCAAACAGAATCGCCATGGACATTTGTATGAAAGGGTGTCTTCCAATGACTGATATGCGCAAAGTTTTATAACCTTTAAGATGACGGGTATCCTTATCTTGATTGCATTGTAGATTCTGGGATCCCAAAGGGCATGGACATGGTTGGCTTTGATCCACGCCTGTGGGATGCCAGCATCTGCAATGTCAAGAACAGAACTCCAAAATGCCAGTCGTGCCATCATTGACAGTAACTTATTGTTGTCATTGCCACGTGTTTAACAGGTTGCCATGATTACAATACGTTCACTGAGATGTCATTGCAACATGTTCGACTAGATGAAATTGCCTGGGGTGCGGAGATATTATTTCCAAGCGGAAGCCGCCCGTTCTCTGAGGGAAAGAGTCTATGAGATTACTCAGGGTTAGAAGTATATTATTCTTTCAGCCAAAGGCATTGTTTTAAAGGAAGGCCTCTTTCAAATTTTCATCGTTTGTGTGCAGTAATCAAAGAGCTATTGCCTATTGTTTTTTCGCTTGTTCTTTTGACTAGATGAGATTAGTGAAGGGTAGAAAGATATTATTTTTTCAATGTAATGCGTTGTTTTGTTTTAAAGGAAGGTCTTTTTTTTAATTTTCCTGGTTTGTTGTGTGGAGAGGCTTATTTTACAGTCAAGTGTGATGTGTAACTTTGTTTGTCTATCATTAAAGTGTCTATCATTAAAGTTGAAATTTTGCTCATGTCAACCTAAATATAAATTCTAAAAATTTAAAAATAAAAATAAAAAATTAAATAACTGTACAAAGAGCCAAATGTAATGTGTTAAAAGATAAAAATTAAAATTAAATAGCTATAAAAAATATTTCAATAACGTACTAGAAGAAATTGGGTCCCTCTGGGCTCATGTTAGATCCATATTGAAGATAGATCTATGCTAGTGTGTTGTAAACAAAGAATTGTTAACTGTCGTTGTCCGCAACAAATAAATAACTGTAACTTGTTGAGGTGCTTTCATGTGCCATGGTAGATTGTAACACTGCTCATATCATAACTTAGTGGTCTTATTATACCCTCCCACAGCATACTATATCGTGATTGATATCGCTCCGAGTTTTCACCTAAATAATAAGCTTAATATAAAGTTTTTTGGATTCATATCCTTTGGAAAAAAATATTCCTATCAGACATTGACAACCTAGCTTATACACTTCAAAATATTATTACCAATGGTCTTTCATTTTTTTTTGGTAAACTTAGGACATAGATCAAAATTGGATTAGCGAAGTTAATTACTGCTAGTTTTTAAGCTAACATTAAAGCATAACATTTTTATAACATTTTATGTCGACTACTTTTGGCATATAATTGGTATGCTTTCTACATGATGATGTATTGTTGCCATCTACCCTTGCATGTGTATGTGGTTGTTCACATGTTAGGAGGCCAACGACTAGTGACAAGGCCATGATTATTGTTAATTACAAAGGCGAGGGGAGGGAATTTCTTGCAGAAGACACACTGCAGAAGAGATTTCATCCATGGTGTTAATGAAGATGAAGGAGATTGTAAAGGCTCATCCATGGTGTTGTTCAGGATGAGGGAGATTGCAGAGGCTTACTTTGGTGTCACAATAAAGAATGTCATCATTATTGTTTCTGCGTGTTTCAATGACTCATAGAAAGAAGCTACCAAGGATCTAGCATCATTGTTAGGTTGAATGTGACGGGTTAAAAAGCCCTCATGCTAGTTGACTTGGGTTGCAATATGCAAGCTGGAAGCAGGATAGATTGTGAAAGCTTAAAGTCGGAAGCTACTCAGGGTGCCACTATAATTGATTGACAAAAGGGCTTTAGGTCAGTGCCATCTTTGCCCCTTACTTATGGGTTAATGGAAACTACTTATTTAAAGTTTCCAGGGTAATCACTTCTAACTATAGGACATTGTTGTATCTTGCAGACAGCACAAATTAGGTCATTAAACAAGTGCACATATGAGGTCATTAAAGAAGCACATGCATAAATTATATGTGATGGTTTATCTAAGGGATGCATTATCAACCTTTACAAATTAAGAAACACCTTAGAAAATGAAGCACAAACGATCAAGTGAGAATAAAAAAAATCCCTTTTTGGTTCACAGATATATGGTTCAAGGTTAAGAGCTACCTTTCTCTTTGCTCATGCTACACTTACTTCTTCCTTTGTAATTGTTGGGTCAATTCCAACTGGAAAAGGTGTTGCTCTTGCTTTTAATATTGGCACAATCTCTATGTTCTTCCAAGGGCTTTGGCCATTAATTTCATTTTAAGCACATCCCTGTAAGATAAATCTAAAAGCCTGAAATAAACCTATGGGTTTAATGTTTACAAGCCTGAAATACACCTATGGGTTTTCCATTTACAAGTGGAGTTATTCAATATTTGTTGATAAAGGCTCCAAATTGGAAAGTGTATCATGTCAACTACATTGAATAGTTGCTATCTGTACTAGCTAGGGTCTCATATCTATCATTGAACCCCGAGCAAAAGAACATATTCAAAGTAACGAATTTGAAAACCACTACAAACTCAAAATAGTGCTAGCCTAGAATCTATGCAATATAAAAGGCAAACAAACATAAAGCTCTCGTATCTATCACTGAACCTCGAGAAAAAGAACATATTCAAAGTAATGAATTTAAAAACCACTAGGAACTTGAAATAGTGTTGGCATAGAATCTATGCAATAGAACAAATAAACAAACATAAAGTTGTCTCAATTATTTTTCAACATACATCTTTGCTAAGTGTTTTAGTGACTCACTCGTTTTGTACTTCAAGGTTGTATTAGGGAGATTTATATAAAAAAAAATTCCATCAGTTATTTAGGGTCAATTAGATTTAATACTCTTTTAGAGATATTTATCTTATTGGAAAGCTAAGCACGAGTTTAATATCAAAATTTCCAACTCAAAGTTACATCGTCCATGTGGTATAGATATTCTATTATTTGATCATATGTTAGATTCTGGTGAAACATCTCGTGGGTGTTCAAGTTGTGCAACTGAGGAATTGGAACGAGAAATTGTCACTAACCATGCTAGTGATTTTGAACCCATGCATAATGCAAACCATTCTAAGGATACCTTAAGGACTTTTTGTCACCATATGTGCCAATCTTCTATGAGGCGAATGGGGAAAATTTAAGGATGGAAATTATATTGAATTTTAAAAACTTTGGCGAATCTCACTAGTCCCTAATATGGATACTATAAAATGTTTGTTGATGTATTTGTAAAATTATTCAAATTTATAATGATTCTATATATACTTTCTATATAATGTTGGTGACTTTTGAGGTAAAATTTTATATTATAAAAATTGGGCCAATCATTTTTATAAAAAAATGGAAATTGGCAAATCTATTTTTTGAAAAATCATGAAAAATTATCCCACCTACGAATATTAGACCCTAAAATTTTCCATGGAGGCAAGGCCTGAAACGACATAGATATAGTTAGACAATGTGTTTAAATAGTTAGACAATTATACAATGTGCTTAAATGTTTATTGATAACTTAAGTTAGGCCATATTTGTTCTAGGATCTAAGATTTCTTAGAAACTGATGTTTCATGAGCTCAAATTGGATTACTTGCATTTATAAGACAAACTATATGAGAAATATGTGTGGTACACTGATTATAGAGTGAGAAAAATATGTGGTACAAAGCTTACTAGGCTTACATATAATACATAATCAATTTCCATGATATATTGGAGTGATTATGCTCAAGAGAGTGGATCAAAATGTTTTACTTCCCCGGGTTATTAGTGTTGTGAAACAAAGGCAAATTAAAGAGCTTCCAGGGAAAAATATTGTAGAGAGACAACCCACCAGGGATGCTTCTCTACCATTGGTGCCGACTCTCTTTACGATAACTAATCTAAATTCTCTTAATAGTTTCCTTCTAAAGAAATAAAAAGTAATTATCCCTTGAAAAATTAGTTACATTGTATATATGTCATGTGTCTAATACCATGAGGATTTTTTTCTGTTTTTTTTGTATCAGAATCAATAGAACATGGCACATACAACACACATATAAGTTTTTAAAGTACAATCAATCCATTTCCTAGATATATTTACATATCAAGCACATCGATATCATAATGATGTATTAGAATTGCATTCTTGAACAAAACTAGCATATATTTTAAATTGATAGTCCAAATAATCATAAGTAGCATAGATCTTTGGTACTATTGTAAAGAGTTTATACTATACATTTTGGGTAACAGTGACATTCTAATAGAGATTAACATAAATAGATACTTGGATCTATGATTCCTTCCATCTTGGAGCGCATGGCTTTTGGTTATAGAAAATTTAATTTTCAAATCACGATAAGAAACAAGATTGTTTCGTACTTATTCTTCTACCTTAATTTTGTACAAACATTTAAGGAACACTGGTTGGATTTCTTAATGATCAATGGAATTGGATTATGATTTATATATTATGTCAAACTTGGGTTAGTAAATAATATTTATTTATATATAACAAGAAAACTTTATGAAATAAAACTTTTACAAAATTCTTTGGATCAAATTTCATACTCAGAGATATGGATAAAGTTCATATGTATAAAGATTTACATCACTTCCTATGCATGGCTAGCTGCTACACCCAACGAATTATATGTAAACCTATACATATGCCTCAACTTAATAATGAGGTTATATTTTTTAGTATATGTGCATATGTGAAGTATACATGTTCATTGAATCGATTGAATAGGGATCATATGGGTCACCTGAACTATCAAATAATATTACCATCTCTAGCTTTCCCCCGGTAACTTTATGCCATCAATACAATGATTCATTGTCTTTCGTTTCCTTGGAAATTGTTGGGAATAATGCTTAATTAATTATGTAAAATGCTGACAAAGTAGCCAGCAGATTTTGTGTTCACTGCAAAATTAAAGCAGCAGATTGTTAGAGTGGTCAGTGCTGGAAAGTGCTATAAATTAGCTGTAATGTTAGTAGATTTGTTTCAGAGTTGATTTTAGTAATAGTTTTACTATATAAGAATGTAGTTAATAGTTGAATTAATATATGAGATTTGCAACATTTCTCAGCTCACACAGTAACTGTGTTTTTTAATTGTTTTATCATTTTTTTTTTATGTATTTTTTCTTCATAGTACTGTTGGCTTGTCAATTGGGTTGAAATAATTCATTTCATATTCTACAAGTGGTATCAGAGCAGGTAAAATTCTTTTGGGTAAAAGTTGTATTGTTGGAATTTCGCCAAAGTTAATCATGTCGAGTTCTAACCAGATGCTAGTTCCAGAATTTGATGGGAATGATTATGATTATTAGTGCATTAAGATTCTAACCTTTTTGATTGGAAAAGATTTGTGGGAGATTGTTGAATCAGGATACGAGGAGCCAGCTGATTGGAATGCTCTTACAGCCAATGAAAGAACAACAAGAAAGGAAGCAAGGAAGAAGAATGCTCAAGCTTTGTTTCACATTCAAATAGCTCTTGGTAAGAGCTTATTTCCAAGAATATCAGGAGCAAAACCTGCCAAAGCTACCTGGGAGACTCTACAAGAAGCTTACCAAGGTAGTGATCAAGTTAAGGTGGTCAAGCTTCAGACATTGAAGCGAGAGTTCGAGAATTTGAAGATGCAAGGAGCTGAAAGTATCAGTGACTATTGTGTGAGAGTCAAAGATGTGGTAAATAAAATGGCTACACTTGGAGAAGCTGTAAGTAATGAAGTTTTAATTAAAAAAGTATTGAGATCTTTAACACATAGATAGAATCATGTTGCAATAATCATGGAAGAAAGTAAGGATTTAATAAAACTACAGTTTGATGAATTGGTTGGATATTTGATGTCTCATGAAGAAAGATTGAAGGAAACTTTTGAAGCTGTAGAGAAAGCTTTTTCCTCTAAATTACAAATTACAAAGAATGAAGATGCAAGTAGCAACAGCACCAAAAGCCATCAAGTTCAAGGTAAATGGCAAAACCAAAATTATTCAAGAGGTAGAGGAAGAGGTGGCTCAAGTGGAAGAGGTAGTTTCAGAGGAAGAGGTAGAGGTAGATTTGATAAGAGAAATGTTCAATGTTACCATGTAACAGGTATGGTGACTTTGAAAGAGAATGCAGATTAAAAGAAGTTAAAAATGCTAATTATGCTCAAGAAAGTGGTGAGTATCCTCCAGATCACTTAATTTTATCTTATGTCAAAGGTGAAAATACTAGTAAAGATGTTTGGTACCTAGATTCTGGATGCTCTAACCATATGACACGGAATGAGAAGTTGTTTTCAACAAAGGATGGAAGTTTCAAATCCAAGATCCAGCTTGGTGATGATAAGTCATTGAAGGTTGCTGCCAAAGGAGCTATGGAGGCCCAAACAAAAGAAAGTATAAAGAGTATTCATGACATTTATTATACTCCACAATTGAAGCATAATTTGTTGAGTGTTGGGCAGCTCTGTGAGAAAAATTATAAAGTAGTCTTTGAAAATAAGACATGTACTATCTATGACAAGAATAAGGGAAATAGTGTGATCATTGTTGTGCCTATGACAAGAAATAGGATGTTTCCCTTGAGGTGTGATGAACATAATAGTAATCTTGCTAATATGGCTTATGAGGATTCAAGTTGGTTATGGCATCTCAGGTATGGGCATTTAAATTTTTAGAGTTTGAAGTTTATAACCTCACATGCATTAGTTTCTGGTTTGCCCAAGGTAGAAGAGAATAAGGAGGTTTGTGAAGGATGTGCTAAAGGAAAGCATGCAAGGGAAAGGTTTCCAAAGGGTAGTGCATGGAGAGCTCATCACCCACTTCAGCTTGTTCATTCAGACATATGTGGTCCTATGCAGACTAAGAGTTTGGGTAAGTCATCATATTTCATCACTTTTATTGATGATTACTCATGAAATTGTTGGGTATATTTTTTGAAGGCCAAAAGTGAAGCCCTAGATATATTCAAGAAGTTCAAAGACCTTGTAGAAAATGAGAGAGGGTGCAAAATCAAATGTTTGCGGACTAACCGTGGAGGAGAACTCTGCTCAAAAGCTTTCCAGATTTATTATGATATGAATGGCATCAGGAGGCAGCATACTACAACATACACACCCCAGCAGAATGGCATAGCTGAAAGAAAAAATTGTACTGTGGTTGAAATCGCAAGATGCATGCTACAAAATAAGGGATTGAGCAACTCTTATTGGGGAGATGTAGTTGCTACAACAGTATACATCCTCAACCGTAGCCCCACCAGTGCACTGGAAAATATGACTCCTTATGAAGCTTGGTATGGAAAAAAGCCTAATGTTAATCATTTCAAAATTTTTGGTTGTTTGGCTTATGTGCATGTACTTGATCAAAATAGAAAAAAGTTAGATGCAAAGAGTGAGTTATGCATTTTTATTGGGTATAGTGAGACAAGCAAGGCTTATAAATTGTATAATCCTCTAACTAACAAGCTTATTTGTCCAAGAGATGTATTTTATGAAGGGGAGTTTATGGTCATCAAAAAGGCCATGTTGAGAAGACAAACTTGTTTTGAATGATGATATAATTGTTTATAATGATCCTGAGTTAGCCAACTAATGTTTCTGTAACTAGTGGCTTAACTCCACCAGGAAGCCCTTTCATCAATTCTTCAAATCAAGTTTCAAGTCCAACTTCTTCTCCAAGTTCTACAAGGAAGGTAAGAAATGGGAGTGATATTTATGAGAGGAGTGCAAATCAAGCACATGAAGAAAGCCCAATAGGTGAGATAGTCAATTTTGCTTTATTAGCCAAGGCTGAATTTGAACCATCATGTTTTGAAGATGCATGTACTACTGAGGTTTGGATGCAAGCCATGCAAGAAGAGATGGATTCCATTCAAAGGAATGACACTTGGAAGTTGACAGAGCTTCCATATGACAAGAAAAATATTGGCACCGAATGGGTCTATAAGACTAATTTTAACAGTGATGGGATTGTTGAAAGACACAAAGTAAGATTAGTTGCTAAAGGATTCACACAGAAGTATGGAATTGATTATGAAGAGACATTTGCACTAGTAGCAAGATAGGAGACCATTAGAATGTTGATTTCATTAGCAGCTCATAAAAAGTGGAGCATACATCATATGGATGTGAAAAGTGCCTTCTTGAATGGG
>APFE031623772.1:0-22563 GCA_000404065.3 Pinus taeda
TTCCTTGTTGCCATAATTTTGCTTTCAATTTTTCTTGCCAACCTAAATGCATTCTCCAATGAATTAGGTTCCCAAACGTGAACCTCATGTTGGATGTATCCTTTAAAGTCCTTATGAACGCATCAATCCTATGATCCTATGGAATATGTTTTACCCTTATATTCAATTTTTGGAAGTCCTCAATGTGCTCCACCATTGAAACCTTTTGTTTTAGATTTATCAATTGGAAAAAAAAGGTGTTGCTTTTTGTATCCTCATAATGTGCTATCATTTCTTCCGTAAAAATTGCCCAAGTGACAATTTTTTTACGAGAGCAAAGCCATCGATACCATACAAACTGATTGGATTCCAAATATAAAGTCTCAATGCGTACCTTTTGTGTGTTTTTCACATTATGGAGATCGAAATATTGCTCCATCTGTAGTATCCATGTTACAGGATCCTTGCCATCAAACTTCCTCATATCGATCTTTGGCACATGGTGGGTCTTCAATATAACATTAGATGAAATCATGACTAACATTTATTTTGTTCTCATCATGAGTTTCCTTTACTACCTTTTTTCCATTAGGAAGCATTTCATGTAGCAACTTTGCCAAACCTCCTTTCAAACCTTCCATGTCTTTTTTCAAATCTTCAAAGTTTACTTCTAAACCATCCATCTTAGCTTCCACACCGTTGTTTAAATCATCCATCTTAGCTTCCACACCTTTCTTTAAACCATCCATATTATCTTCCACGCCTTTCTTTAAACCATCCATATTAGCTTCCACACCTTTATTTAACCCATCCATCTTAGCTTCTATTACTTTTTGTGAGAGTGAAATTTGTTGCACTTGGTCTCGTAATTTTGATATATCATGTTGCATTTCTTCCTCTTCTTCATGAGTCATACTAGATCTTTCAGGTTGCTTACTAGGTGTTTCCATTTCTTTCTTTGAGGCATCAATTAATGATAATTATACTTCACTATGTCCTTTGAATTCCTTCAAACTAGCTTTTCAAACCAAACTTATGCAAAATTTTAAAAATATTACACACTTTTTTGGATTTGTCGGAGTTCGATAATGAATATGTTGTATCTTTGTAATTTTAGATCTCCCAAGTCTAAAACTTCGTCTTATGGTAGCCCTCCCAGTACTTGTTTCGACTCCGCAAGTATGATCAAGTTTGAATTCTCCAAGAAATAATTATTCCAAATATCCCACAATGACCTGATTATAGACTAGTTTAGTAGATCGAACATATACGAAGTGCAACGCATCATTGTTTTGAGCTTCGAACCTGAAAATTATAAACACAAGACTACAATTTGTCCTCTTTCTGTACCTTTTTACGAAATTTCAATCTGATTCTCAAAGAGAAAGTTATTACATTTTTCCCCAGGTCACCTATTTGAGATTTAATTCAGGAGCCGAAACCCTAAATTCCTTGGATCATATCTCCAAAAATATAGTGATACAATATTTGAAATTCGTACCTAAGTTTCATCAAGATTTTAGATCAAATGGGTTTTAATTTTAGCTTCTGAAATGTCATATAAAAAATTTTATAGCGAAAATTATACAATGACCTGTTTGAACAGGTGAAGCCCTAGAATCCAAACCTCTAATACCAATTGTTATGCAACCAGCTCACAAAATAAAGAAAAGATAGATCAACGACTTAAAAATCAGCCTCTTTGAGGGGGAAACCTCCTTTACATTAAACAAATGAACAATTCTTCGATGATACAAGTGAAAATACCTCCTTTCTATATATAGGAGTCTAAGGGGTCACAATATATTCAAAGCCGACATAACAATAATAATGTAAGGGCACAACAATAACAATAGTGGGCTTCTATGGGGAACAATAATAACAATATGGGACAACATGGGCACAAAAATTACAATAAGGGGCTACGATGACAATAATAATAAGGGAATACACTATTATTATATGGACCTAACAAAACAATTCCAATATAAACCTCCAAACCTGCGGTTTATGCATTTTGAATGTTGTTCTCTATTCTCCCTTCTCATTTGGTGACTAATTTAATTGTTTGACGAAACAAACCTATGCACTCATTGACTCATTCAATCTTCCCCCCCATACAAGTCGACATTTTCAATTGTGTGAGCTTTAATGGGATAATTTCAAATTTATTTTCCTCCTTAATTTGAACTCTAACCCTGACGTCTTACACCATTTTCCTTCCTCCTTCCTTGTTTTGACCAATTAGCTCCTTTGGAATTTAAAAAATCGACCTGTGTGACATGACTGCTTGGAACCAGAGTATCAGAGATTGTTTCAGGCGACTAAAGGTAAAATTTTCACCTTGTTACATTGGTACATTGCTAAAGTTATGTTCTTGTAAGGTTGGAAAATAATCACTTTTTGATCGACACTGCATAAGGTGAAAATGATCGTGATGAAAAGTTATGTAGGAAGCACACACAAAGCGACAATCGATGGAAAGTTATTATCAATCATATAAGATTGGAACATAGAATAAAACATTATTTCATTTTTCTTTGCAAAATACATGTTTTTTGAAATCTTGTAGTTGCCACAATAGTGACCCAACAAGTTGCCACAATAGTGATCTAGAGATTTTCCACAATGGTGACCCAACGATTTACCACAACAGTGACCCAAAGAGTTGTTGCAATTGTGACCCAACGAGTTTCTGCAACGGTGACCCAATGAATTTCCACAACGCGTGAACTAGCTAGTTGCCACAATGATGACCCATTATGACAAAAAGATGGTTCGTCTATTGTGAAAACTTGCCGATTCATTGTTGCAACAACTCACGTGTTTTTCATGGGTCCCCATATTTGTAGCATGTTGTTTAATTAGCTCATCAAAACAGATTGGTAATCACTTAATTTATGTGAAGTTTGTAGATTTATCTTCTTGTAAAATTCTCTGGAATATGTAACATGTCTCTATCTAGTGTACATTCTCCGTGCCTTGAAATTAATTCTTGCATCCATGAGATTGCAATGTTTTCCAATGGTCATTGTCATGCCCATGACATACTTTTCTATACAATGTAGATATTTTTCTAATTGTGTTTGTATTCTTGATATATGAAGTTTACTACTTTGGTGAATTCTTTTAAAAGTATTTTTGTAGAATAACACATTTCTAATGTGATAATCATAACTTATTGTTGTAAATATCATGCACCCCACTAAATATTTTTCTGTTTTGTTTTCTTTTATTCATTGAGCCACCATTTTCTCCAAGGCGTACTTGTATTTTATAGATTTCAAAAATTCATTTTGAAAATATTTACTTGTTATTAAATCATTGATAGAAATTGGGCTTGTGTGTAATTCTTTCCTATGTTTATATAAGTTGAATGATTTGTATTGACATAAATGTTCTAGCCATATTCCTAGTCTATGTGGCATATGCATTACTTTTTAGTATCTTCTCCATTTTATTTATGGGAATATCATCATCCTCTTTTGTTATATTATGGCAAGAAAATGCTTCATTTGACTTGTGCCTTAGTCAAATGGATAAATTCGAATTCCACATCAGCAAGATGACTTGAGTTGTAGTTAGTAGGTGTGACATGGCATTGCCACTTAATTAATCCAGTTAATTGGTGTTTGTGGGCAAGAAGTAGAGTTTTTTATGAGTTGATTGCAAAGATATAACAATCTAATGGAGTTATAGTTAGTGAAACTCAATTATTTGAGCTCTAGTCATGAATAGAGTCAGTATGAGTTTAGTTGAGTAGTTGCAATTTTTGTTAACTCACTGATCTCTTAGTTAACTAGTCAATTTACCAAAAATAGCCCTAGTCATGGATTCATTTCAAATTTCCTAGTTGAGTGGAGGAAAAAGGCATCAATGTAATCATTATTGTATACTAGTGAGTGTACAATGTTTGCATGTAGTAAGCAGGGCTTTACTCTTGGGAATTGTGAAAGAAAATATGAGTTTCCCCTATTCTTTAGGAGTTAATTTCCTGAAGAATTGCGCAAGGAAATAGGAATAGGAGACCAAGATTTGGATAAGTATTTTCCAGAGTGGACTTAGGAGAAGTAGATCAATATTGCAGTGTAGGTTGAGCTTCAAGGATTACAACTGTCATTATGATTGATCATTTTTCTCATATGATATAATACAAACAAAGAGGTGGTTTTTCCTAGTTGGGTTCCCCAGTAAAAATTCCGTGTTCATTGTGATTGAATGATTGCTTTTGTTTCTATTGTATGTTTTCCTTTTCGCAGATTGAGTAGAAGAAATTTGTGTCTATTGATTTCAGTCTGAATTCATTAGTAGCTTCGAATTTGAATTTATTTATGCATGGTATCAGAGCTATTGAGAACTACATAGAAATCATATTCCTGATCATCTCCCAAAGAAATTTCGAATAATAGATTTTTGGTGTAGGAATTTTCTTCAGTGCACGAACAATGCCTTTCTATGGATTGAAGCTTGAGTATGAATTGGAGGGAACTTCCAATTTCATAGCTCGGGAAGACATAATGGAAGAAAATGCAATAATGGAGTACACACAAATTGATATTCCAAAACCAACAACATCATATGCACAACAACTGGCTCAATGGAAGAAATTTACAACAAAAGTTAGGAGGATTATCTTGGAGGGAGCCAAAGAACATCTGGTTTCGAATTTTCATAGCAAGGATACTACTTTTTCAATTTGGAATACACTCATAGACCTATTCAAAAGCAACAATGATGCCAGGAAATTGGCATTGAAAGACAAGCTGAGGAACATTCAAATGCAGAAAAATGAAACTATTGTTCAATACCTCTCTAGATTCACTAAGGTAAAAGATGAACTTGGAGGAGTTGGAGAGAATGTGCCATCATCTGAAATTGTGAGCTTATTACTCCTTGGTATTTTGAATTCCTAGCACAACTTTTAGGATTCAATTAATGGAAGAGACAAGCTACAAAACTGGGAAAGACCTTGGTATGATTTGGTGTAGGAGGAGATTAGAAAAAACACTAGAGATGGTGTCATATCGAGAGCTGATGAGGAAGAAAACTTTGACTTGAAAGGAAAGGGAAAGAAAGCCAAGGGAAAGAAGGCCCAACGAAAGGAAAAATATATCTAGAACCATGACAAGAAGAAAGACGTCAACAAAATTAAATGTTTTCACTACCATGAGTATGGACACTATGCAACCAAGTGTCCACATAAGAAATCCAGTAAGAAGCCTACAGGAGGAGAAGGAGGAGATGCTCTCATATCAAAATTCAAATTGTATTTCACCCTCATTGCATGCATGATAAGTACTAAATGAGGTAGTGTATGGTATTTAGACTCTGGATCCTCATTTCATATGACAAGATGTAAGGAGTTCTTCAACAACTGAGAGGAGAAGGACCTACAATTACAAATAGAACTTGGAGATGATGGGAGGTATAGTACCAAAGGGATTGATATTGTCACCTTTAAGAGGGTGTCACACTCCCATCTTCACCTAAAGAGGGTAATGTATGTGCTTGGTCTGAAGAAAAAAATGATTTCTATAATTGTACTTAAGGACAGAGGATATGGTGTGGTGTTCAGTAAAGGGAAAGCTTATCTGAAGCATGTTCCTATTGGACAAGTAAAAAAAATTGGTGTTAGAGTGAAAAATATCTACAAGCTAGAGGTTGATGCTTGCGTTGCATTGAGTAACAAGGTAGACCATGTTCAGGGTGGAGATGTTGGAGAGCTTTGGCATAGGCACATGGGACATATACACCATGGTGCCTTGAAAATAATGCAACATATCACCATTGGACTTCCAAAATGCACCCTTGACCAACATGATTTTTGCAAGGGATGCACCTTAGAAAATATGTCAAATCATACTTCCAAGGCTGAGATAGCAGAGCTGGTGCCATCTTGGAGAGAGTTCACTCAAATATGTGTGGACCATTTTCTATAGTTTCAATTGCAAAGAAAAAGTATTATGTAATTTTCATAGATTACTTTTCATGCAAGTGTTAGATCTATTTTATGAAGAATAAAGATGAAGTGTTTGCAAAATTTGTTTAATTTAGAGCCTTAGTTGAAATTGAGACCGGACAGAAAATTAAATCCCTGAGAGGTGACAATGGAGGAGAATTTGTGCCTAATACCTTCAAATAATTTTGTGCCAAGGAAGGTATTAGAAGAGAACTAATTCACCCCACAATCCACAACAAAATGGGGATGCAGAGAGGAAAAATAGAAGCATTGTAGGAGTTGCAAGAGAAATTGTGCATGATCAAGGATTGCCACTATCCTTGTGGGTAGAAGCTTGCAATCACCTTTTTTATTTCTATATATAATTTATAATATATATATATATATATATATATATATATTATATATAATATATTTTTTATTAGTTTATTTTTTTCAGAAGAGGAGCCCTCACAAATTTTTTGGCATGATCACACTGAAAGAGGATTTCTCTAGGAGAAATCCAAATGTCTCCCATTTTTCATTTTTTGGAGCTACATTCTAATGTCATGTCTCCAAGGATAACAGGAAAAAGTTGGAGCCTACAACATAGATGAGGATCTTTATAGGATACATAGAGACTCCTCATAATTACCAACTGTAGTTTCCCTCACTCAAGATGACAATTATGAGGAGAGATGTAAAATTTGATGAGGAGAAGGCCATGAGAAGCTCTCTAGAGTGAGAGTTGAGTATTCCATTAGAGCAGGAACCTCAATCTCCAAAGGAGGAGCTTCGGTAAGATCCTTAAGATGTTGTGGAGAAACCACATGTGGAGGAGTAGAGAACAAGTTGAGTGGAGGCACCAACTCACCCAAAATCTTTCAGAGAGGGGAGGAAGAAAACCAGAGAGGTTGAAAGGTTGGTGCAGGATGCACAGGAGAATGTGGGAGCTCCTACATCCTTTCGTAGGCAGAGGAGATCAACAGAAAGATATAATGGTTATATGGCACTCATAAAAGAATGCATTGATTCTGAGCCTTCTTCATTTGAGGAGGCAATTTTCCAACCACTGTGGGTAGATTCCATGGTGGAGGAGTATGAACCCATCATGAAGAACAATGTGTGGTAGTTGGTGCCTAGACCATAGAACAATTCAGTGGTTGGTTCTAGATGGTTATACAAGTGAAACATGTAGTTGTTGTAAGTGTTGTGAAGTACAAGGCCAGATTTATGGCTAAAGGCTTCTTACAGGTAGAGGGATTTGACTGTAAGGATACATTGGCCCCTGTGGCAAGATACTCCTCTATCAAAACCATTCTAGAATTTGCTGCATAATTGGGGTGGAGGATCCATTAAATGGATGTTAAGAGATTGACTTCCTCAATGGAGTAGTTGAGGAATAGATTTACATAGAGCAGCCTGAGGGGTTTGAGACATTTGACAAGAAGACACATGTGTGTAGACTTAGAGAGCCCTCTATGGTCTCAAGCAGGCACCCCATGCTTGGTACACTCAAATAGACTCTTATCTCACTATACTTGGCTTCACTAAGGGTGAAGAAGATGCCAATCTCTACTAGATTATGGTAGATAATAGTCGTCTTATCTTATTCCTATATGTAAATGACTTGATACTGAAAAGTGATGAGACGTTGATCCAATCTTGCAAGGAGGACCTTGAAAGAGAGTTAGAGATGAAGGACATGGGCTTGATGCACTACTTCCCTAGGTTGGAGGTATGGTAGGGAGATGGAGCTATGTTTGTGGGTCAGGGGACGTATACCTCTGAAATACTTCAAATATTCCATATGTAGGAATGAAAGCCTATGGACACTCCTTTAGCTACCACTGGAGAAAGGAGGATGCTTTTATAGGAGAGGTAATAGATGCCACTTTCTACAGATAGTTGATGGGGTCCTTGATGTATCCGGTAAACACAAGGCCTGACATGTGTTTTGTAGTTAATCAATTTAGTCAGCTTATGTTGGAGCCTACCAAGATTCATTGGAAATAAGAAAAACATGTGCTTAGATCCTTGAGAGGCACAAAAAAATTTGGTTTATGGTACAGGAGGACTCATGGTGTGAAGCTCCAAGGCTTCACAAATGCAGATTGGGTAGGGAGTCCATCAAACATTAAGAGAAATTTAGGAGTTATCTTTAGTGTTGTGTCAACGAATATTTCTTGGTATAGCAGGAAGAAAAAATCCGTAGCACTCAACCCAACAGAGGTCGAGTATATGGATGTTAGTCAAGCAACATGCGAAACTAGTACAAATGGGGCTAAAATATAACGACTGTTAGTCGGATATGTGACTTATTGGTGTTAGATATCTGACACATTGGTTCTCATCAAATTGTCATTGGAATTCTGTTGAATAGTTGATAATTTACTTAACTTTGGATATCCAATGGTACAAATTTCGATAATCTGACACAAAAAGGTCGAAATTGTCATAAAAAAATGGCATTTTGAAGTTAGTTTTGTGACGCTATAAATAGTTTTGTGACGCTATAAATCATCAAATATCTGACGCACCAAAAATCAAATATCCGGTAGGTCTCGCATTGTGTTCTATCACCCCAAACATGAAAAATTTCAATAGTTTGCCATCAGATATTTGAAAAGTAGTTAGTTTTTCCCAACAGAAAAACCGACGTTTAGGTGTCGGGTAATATACGATACATGTAAATTGTGCGACGTGAGCGTTATCGCTCTGATGCTCCCTTCTGACGATCTTGAGCAGTCTGTTCAATGTATAAGCATCAGATAACCAACTTCAAGTTGAATTGGTTTGATGGGATTTTTGAATATCATACGTGTTGTTCTGTTAGTTTGAGGAATGCAAACCAACGGTGACACGTCAAATATTCGACATATGAGAATTCTATCTTACGGGAGTGTCAAATGACCGACGCTTTTGTTTGTTGGTTGTGGCATCGATTATTTGACTAGTACGCCAACCAATAGGAGTCAAATATTCAACAAATATCCGTGCCGTTGAATATTTGACGAAAGTCTGCGTATTAAGAAAATATATATAATTTTCACCAATAGTTGTCAATATATGACAAAAATTCACCCCTCAGGTAATAAGTTTGTTAGTTCTCATTGATGATTATCTAATTTAAATTTTTTTATGGTAAATTTATGTTGAAAATTGTCCTCAAGATCTCTCTTTTAAAGAACATTTTTAGCACTTTGGAGAAGATAAGAGGTGGCAGCCCATGGAACTTGAGGAATTTACAGAGCAAGTTACAAGCGAGGATGAGAATAATCCACATTAGCTTAAGAATAATGATAAATATTCAAGTGCTTGGGGCATCATTTTGGAAAATAATGGGTATAGTTAAGCTTGGATTGATAACTTGAGTGAGAAACCCCACATATCCTTGTTTTTGAGTAGATTTTTGATTGTATTATACTAAGCACGCTAGTATCTTGCTTGTACTCTGACATGTAATGAAAAGTAATGTAAAATAATGTGATTTGTAGTACACTATCTTGGGGGTCAACTTGTAGACCGAAGTAGCATAAATCGCTACAGAGCCTAATGGCATGAATAAGAGGCAACCAAGTGAGAGTTTGGATCTATGTTTTGTGTGATTGTTTCTTGTATCTTGGTTTAAGTGTACCAGTGAGCACAAAATAACTGATGTATTGGCTTATCTATTGTGTTGTTTTGCTTTAGGTCACATATGTGAAATTAAAAGTGGCCACATTATCATTCACATCTACCCTCCAAAAAGGATAAAAATTTCTAAAACAGATAACTTCTAACAACTTTATGCTTTTGACATCATAGTTTTTTAAGTCGTAATGTTTTCATAATATACCAGTAGGCTAACGAAATTTCCATTTCAGCACACACACAAACCATTAAGTTCAATATTTAGTAGAGGTGCCTAAATTAAATTTTGACTATGATAACACGTAGATATTTTGAGATACCCCAAAATTAAGTATCAGACAATATGCTAAAGTTATGATCATTCCATGTTACAGGTAAATAACCTTGGTGATTTCTAAGAGTTCTATGTTTAGAATCAATTGCCCCTAAGGCATTGACATGATATGAAAATCAATATCCATTCTTATTTAAACACTATTAATAATACACAAAATTATCCAACAACCCTCTATACAAGTGTAGATCTCACCCATAAACTAGGTTTCCTGTAAGAAAATCAGGGGTAGTGTTATCACTCACTACAAAATTTGTTTTCAACGAACCAAAGTACAAAAGAAACGAAGTTTTTCAGCCATATCCCAAGCCACATAAGCCCTCAAAGCTAAATAGTGTACCCTCAAATGGATAGTGCCTAGAATTAGATTTCCAACGGTATATGGAACTGCTCAAATGGACTCCAGAATCAAAAGTTAGAGCAGATTGAAGTTACCCTTGAAAAACTAGAAGACAAGGAGAAAATGCCTAAGGGTAAAATCTCAGGTCCTGGCATATCGACGATCCCGCAAAACGATGATCTCGGCATATTGGAAGTCTTGGTGTGTCGACGATTTCACATATCGGATGTCCAAGGCATCAAAGCATCAAGAGATCGTTGCATCACAAACAACGATAGAACAAGTGACAACCTTTTAAAGTTACGATAGTGCATAAAGTTCCGATTGCGATTAGCCGAGGTTCGTGCCTTTAGTGTTAAAGTGTTGAGGAGGGCCTAATGAAAATTAACAAAGGATTTCCTCGCAAAACTAGAGAAGGATTGGGCCTGTTCTCTCTCCTCCAATGGAATGCTTGGCAACATAATATTGGTTCCCATACAAGACACATGGTGACACATGATTGGTTCCGATAAGGGACATGGGGCATCTAACATTAGCATGACTTGGTAGTACAATAGACATGTGGCATGCATATTCAACATTTTGAGGGTCATATGGGGCCAAAATAGGGTGGCATGTATCGCCACTCACAAGATGACACGTGGCAAAGGATTACGTCAAATTGGCGATCGACGGTCGAAGGATCAACATTGTCACAACTCCATATTGTCACAACTCCATAGTAAAACCTCTGATTGCAATCCATCAATAAAGGGGCTCCGATATAAGTGCTGGCCCACGGTCACATAAAGAGCCAAAAACTAAGGGTTAAGCGCGGAAGGTGATCGAAAATTGACGAAACCTGATATCACATCACTCCAAGTTAAATCCATGATTTGAAAACACCAAATGAGTAGTTTCGATATGTGGGCTAGCGCACGGTCAAGAAGGACTTCACAAACCAGGGGCAGGGAATAGTTTACAAGGGAACGATAGCCCCAATAGGAGTCTAAAGACCTTATCGCCTTAAGGTTAAACTCCTGGTCATGGCCCCCGGTCATATGATGAGAACCGCAATAAGGAACTAAACCAAAGGGGGCCAAGGGACATCGGAGCTCACTGTTTTGTAATGTTTTAAGTCTAAAAGTCCCGATGCAGTGATGTTTTGATAGTATGGTACAAAGCTTTGAAGGTGTATGAGTCGGAAGCTGAGGAATTGAATGAAGGCATGGAGCAGTAGGAAATCGATATGGGATGATCCTGTGGAAGCCTCTATAACATGAAACCCAAGACAACAATAGCCACAAGAATGAATTTTACTTCTTTTCTTTCATGACTTCTGAGAGTAAATGGAGATATGGTACTTAGAAAGACTTATTGGCTCAGCATGGAGCTCCACTCAGTCACACTATGAAGGAATGCTAGGTCTGATCCAGGTGGATATTACTGGCCACCCACCTATTCCACTTGGACCTCCACCATTGTTTCTTTCGGTTTTTCAGTTTCCTTAGTTGTAGCACAATTTACTATTTTTGGTAGCTTTTCGAGTCCTGAACTTCCATAGCCGTTTTGAGGCCCTAAATGACGTTTTTTGGGAACACTGGGAGAAACATGGGTCCATGGACTAATGTTTCTCACTCAAAAGTTGTATTCCTCAGATAGATCTTTCTAATGAGGTATTGTGCATGTTAAACAGAGATTGTATGCCAAAGTTACGACCCTGGGAAGTTTATGTACCAATTTACCCAAACGGGGCCCATAGTTTGGCGCTTCGTCTCCTAGGGTTAGGTTTTTGGATGTTTAGGGTTTTCCATTGTTTCTCAACAATAAATATGCCTTCGAGCCTCATTGTAAGATAGTTCAGAGGCATGTAGTTGCCACATCTCTTCTCAGAGATAAGCTACCATCGCCTGAGCTAGTTTATTTCCATTTCTATTTGTAAGCATATTTCAGTATTTTACATCGATGAAATTAAGTGTTATTTTTGTTTCATCTCTGTATTTATGGTTATATCTATAATTTGTTGCATTCCTATTTAAATCTGGATCAGTGGTAACAGAGCAGTCTGCTCTTTCTATTTTTTTCTTTGCATGTCCCCAACAAGGTCGGGATATAAGGAGTTAGAGCTTGAACTGGTCAAACCTTTGCAAGACTAGCCTCACAAATCTTGAAACCTCCCCATGGCGAATGAAAATAAAGACGAAGGGGTAGGAGATCCTATCAAAATCTTTCTCGAAGAGGCCCTCGAGCGACAAAGGAACGCGATGATGGACAACTTTGCCTAGATCCTTCAGCGGTTACCCACGGGTGACACATCTACTTCCAACAGATACTCAGGAAGCACCACACCCTTTAAGGTACAAGTTAAATTTGACATTCCCATATTTGAGGGTCAGATAGATGAAGATGCTGTAGATAAATGGTTAAATATGCTAGAAGGGTATTATTCTGTTCATGATTTTTCCGGCCGGGAAAAGATTACTTTCGCTCTTCTCAAAGACACCCCCCACGTCAAGGATTGGTGGGAAACCTATTGCAAGCAGAAGGATGAAAGTACGACCTCACTGTTTTCAGTCACACCCACTTGGAATTCATTCTGGAATGCCATCAAGGAGAAATACTACCCTGTCAGAAGCTATGAGGATAAATACATAAAGTGGACCATGTTGTGGCAGGGAAGGGACCAAGACGTGCCGAAGTTTACCGATATTTTTCATACCCTTCGCACAAAGTTGGGTATCAAGGGTTCTGAGCTGCATTTGGTACTCAAATACCGCGACCGCCTACACAGGTACATCCAAGATGAGATGGAGTTCCTGGACATCTCCTCGCTCGGCACGACGTACCGATATGCTGTCAAGATCGAGTAGAATTTTAAACACAAAAAGTGGGACTTTAGGTTTGCGAATCTGAAGCAAGGGAAAGGTGCCCCCAAATCATTGAACAAAGGACAAAGCCAAGGCAGGGTGGCCCAGGACAACCTGCCAAAGATGCAAGCAAAGAAAAACACCGTGAAGTCGAATAAGGACACAATAAAGTGGTGTGAGTTCCATAAGAGCTCCACTCACAACACAAGTGAGTGTTGGGCCAGGAAGTCACTAGTGGCCGAGCTAAAGTCTTTGGAATCAGATGCATGTTCTGACCCTAATTCAGAACCCGATAAGGGGAATGATGAAGGGAAGCATATTATCGAAGTGAAGCCCAACACCACCATTGCCACCACAAAGATCTAGAAGGAGGAACACGAAGATCCAAAGGAGGAGGATCACCTCTTCCACTCCCATATGTGGGTAAAGGGTTCCCCGCTACAGTTCATTGTCGATAGCGAGAGCCAAAAGAACCTCATTTCGGTAGAGGTCGTGGAGTATTTAGGCTTATTGACCACAACACATCCACAACTGTACACCATCAGGTGGCTTCAACAAGGAAGGGATCTTCGCATGAGCCAATAATGTTGCCTTCCATACAACATCAAGCCCTTCACAAATGAGGTATTGTGTGACATTTCTCCCCTTGATGTTTGTGATGTATTATTAGGCCAACCATACTTGTGGAAGCAACATGTTGTGTATGAGTGAAGGCCTCGTGCTGTTATTGTTACTTTGGGAAATAAGTTGTACAAGATACTGGAGGTAGCGTTGCCTACCTTCATCTCTTTGGTTACTATAAAACAATGGAGTAAGCTCATTTCCAAAACCAGGAAATTTGTTTTCCTGATGATACACCCTCAAGGAAAGAATAAGATGGTGGCCATGACCTCAAAACAGGGCCCCTCTGCATGACAACAACAGATGAACAAGGTCGTCAAGGAGTACGAGGACATATTCACCTCCCCCGCAGGGGTGCCTTTGCACTGCCAGGTCAAGCACTCCATCAATCTGACCCTAGGTGCACTATTGCCCAATGGACCAATCTATTGACACTCTGTTCTGGAGAATGACGAAATCAAGAGGCAGATTCAGGAACTGCTACAGAAAGGTCACATCCGACCGAGTTCATCACCCTGTGGGAGCCTGATCGTGTTGGTACAAAAGAAGGATGGGACTTGGAGACTCTCTATTGACTATCGGGCATTGAACAAGATCACTGTTTGAAATAGGTACCCGATCCCATGAATTGATGACCTTCTGGACCAACGGAAGGGGGCAAAATATTTTAGCAAGATCGACTTGAAATCAGGATATTACCAGGTACCAATCAAACCCTCCGGTGTGTGGAAGACTGCCTTCAAAGCCAAGGAGGGCCTTTTTGAATGGTTGGTTATGCCTTTGGGGTTGACGAATGCTCTTGCAACCTTCATGAGGCTGATGGATGAAATCTTGTGGCCATTCACCAAATCATTTGTAGTGGTATACTTGGATGACATCTTGATCTTCAGCCAAAGTTGGGAAGAGCACTTCCATCACATCCGGTAGGTTCTCCAAACACTGCGGCAACAAAAGCTATGTGCCAACTTGGAGAAATGCACTTTTGGCATGACCCAAGTTCAGTATTTGGGATACATTATTGATGAACGGGGGGTGCAAGTGGATCCAGCCAAGATCCAATTCATTCGGGATTGGCTAGCTCCAATCACTCTGACCGAGCTCCGCAACTTTCTGGGTCTTGCCAATTTGTACCGCAGGTTCATGTTGGGATTCTCTCATATCACTTGGCCCTTGAGTCAAGTCACCAAGGGAAGAGTGAAAGAAAAATTCTTTTGGTCTAAATCTCAACAGAAGGCATTCATAGAGTTGAAACATCGCCTTTGCTCGGCACCAATGCTCGCATTACTAGACTTGCAACAACCATTTGAGGTCGAGACAGATGCCTCTGACTATGCTATTGGGGCTGTCCTTACTCATCACGGGCATCCAGTGGCATATCATAGCAAGACAATTTCAGACATAAGACAAAAGTATCCCACTTATGACAAAGAGATGTATTTCATTGTGCAGGCCTGCCAACAATGGAAGCATTACATTTTGGGGAATGAAACGGTCATCCACACAGACCATCGGCCCCTGTAGTTCATATAGATGCAAGGGAAGTTGCAAAATGATCGCCATCAAAAGTGGTCCACATACCTGCAAAAATTCCATTTGAATATTAAGTATAAGAAGGGAAACACCAACAATGTTGCAGATTTCCTCAGCCGACCACCGATCATGGTGTTAACCACCGTGCTCAAATATTGTGGGCACAAGACTTCTGATTGGGCACTTCTCTACAAAAGCGACCCAGAATTCAGCCACACATACCAGACACTCTTGGAGGGTTAGCATGTTCTATATTTTCACCTCCAGGATGCCTTGTTATGCCACCTGGGTCACCTTTGTGTTCCTTCAAGTGAGCATTCCAAGATGATTTGGAAACCACACTATAGTTGGGCTATTGGACATTTCGGGGTTGAGAAAATGGTGGCAGTACTACAGAAGTATTTCTATCGGCTGAATCTTCGACATGATGTCAGGAAGTACATCAGATCCTACACTTCTTACACCATTTCCAAACCAACCATCAAGAAGCAAGGCCCTTATACTCCACTGCCTACCCCTAATTTACCTTGGGAATCCATCTCCATGGACTACATGTCGGGACTTCATTCTACTAAGCATGGAAACGACTGTGTTTTTGTGGTCGTCGACAGATTCTCAAAGATGGCCATTATGGTGGCATGCAAGAAGAATATCACAACAGAAGCCATTGCTAAACTCTTCTTTGAATGAGTGTGGGTACACTTTGGGATCCCACAATCTATCATCTCAGATTGGGACAACAGGTTCCTCAGTGCATTTTGGTCCAGTCTCTGGTCGATGCTGGACACCAAGCTCACTAAGTCCACAACTTTCCATCCCCAAACTGATGGCCAGACAGAGGTCATCAACTGGATGATTGTACACATTCTGCGCATGTACAAATCAAAGCATCCACGCACATGGGATGAGAACCTCCCCTATGTCCAGCACAGCTATAACCAGGCTCTCCATAGCTCGACTGACCACAACCCTTTTTAGGTGGGCTTGGGATTCTAGCCAGTATGTCCCATTGATGTGGCCATGCCATTTGTAGCTACTCAGGCAGATTTGACTCATGTCCAGTTTGAAATCAATAAGGCAAACATCTTCATTGAGAAAATCCAACATATCTTTCAGTAGGTACATGAAATTATAGAAAAATCAAATGCCAAGTACAAGCAGCGAAATAATCAACATCAGGTGCCACACAAGTTTTAGGTGGGTGATGAAGTCTGGTTGCATTTGCAAAAGGAAACCTTACCAGAGCTTATTGGAAACTTAGACCACTTCGATATGGTCCTTACAATGTTACCAAGGCTATGGGAGACAATGCATTTGAGCTTAACATTCCCCCATTCCTTGGCCTGCACCCAGTGTTCAATGTGGACCGCCTTCGACCATACTTGTTACCATTTTTAGACACATCAGACATTGCAGAACAACTCACACCTACAGAGTTAAATCTAGATTGCATGGAACATGACACAACTGATCAAATCATGGAAACACAGATCATGAATAGCCGACAACAAAGGATCCAACCATATTGAGTTATCAAAGCAGGCCAACTCCTTCACTAGGGCAAGTGGCTCACTAGGGACCAGGTTCAGCAGAAGTTTCCTCATCTCATGGAGGAACTCAACGCAATGGGGACCATTACTTCCTAAGGGGGGAGGAATGATCCAAGTGGATACTGGTGGCCACCCACCTATTCCACTTAGACCTCCAACATTGTTTCTTTCAGTTTTTCAGTTTCCTTAGTTGTAGCACAATTTACTATTTTTGGCAGTTTTTTCGGGTCTTGGACTTCTGGAGTCGTTTTGAAGCCCTAAACGACGTTTTTTGGGAAAAATGGGAGAAGCATGGGTCCATGGACCGATGTTTCTCACTCAAAAGTTGTATTCTTCAGATAGATCTTTCTAATGAGGTATTGTGTGCGTCAAACGAAGATCGTATGCCAAAGTTACGACCCCAGGTTGTTGATGTACCAATTTACCCAAACGAGGCCCATAGTTTGGCGCTTCATATCCTAGGGTTAGGTTTTTGTATGTTTAGGGTTTTCCATTGTTTCTCAACAATAAATAGGCCTTCGAGCCTCATTGTAAGACATTTTAGAGGCATGTAGCAACCACATCTCTTCTTAGAGATAAGTTACCATCGCCCGAGATAATTTATTTCCATTTCTGTTTGTAAGCATATTTCAACATTTTACATCAATGAAATGAAGTGTTATTTCTGTTGCATCTCTGTATTATGGTTATATCTGTAATTTTTTGCGTTCCTGTTTAAATCTGGATCAAGGTCAATCTCCTTTTCTACTCTATGATAAGCAAACATAGTTTATCGCTACCAACTACAGAGAGTGGTGAAGTCAGGCAATTAAGGCAAAAGTGACAGGAACTGATCAAGCAGTAGTAGAAGAATGCCAAGGCAAAGAGTGGCCTAATAAGGGGCAATCTCAAAAATGGAATAGGGATACTTCCTCCATCATCTTTCTGTTTTCCATTTTCTATTATTTTGTAATTTCTGTCTATTTTCAAGAAAGGAATCAAATCCTTTGTAATCATTTTGGGTAGCAGAGCTATCGCACACCAAGACAACTAGTCAATTGGGCAACTGGCCCTTGGCTGAGATATTTTCTAATTGTTGATTCAAAGCTACCCCTCTCCTTATAAATAGGGGGAACAAACACATAATAGAGGTTCATGAATTCTACACCTGAGGGGTTCAAATTCTGTGATTCCACTTTTGGTTCTATGTGCCTTTTTAGGAGGGACTTGAGCTATGTATTTCTAAATGTAAATGGACTGGTGAATTGGACTCATTTTGAAGGATGAATGAAACTCTTTGGTGATTTCAATCAAAGTAATGTGAATTATGTTTCCCCTTTGTTTATCACTTCATGTATGTCTTTCTCCCTCTGAAATAGTGTAATGAAGCTGACTGTTTCACTCTTATTCATGGTTGTATATTTTGCTGGTAAGTAGTAAAAGTAACTGTGGTAATTACAATTTTAATTTTGTTTTTCGATAGCCTACATTACATGTACAAGCACAGATTTACATATGCTAATTAGTAACAAATGTGTTCATGATGTATAAATCTTGGGACCTTAATTAGTGCTCCACTGTTTCTGCCATTCCACCTCTTCAGTCTTCCATGCTTTAGCTGGAATATTACTGCATAGGATTTGGTATTATTCCCAGCCCTATGTATCAGATTCCCTCATTTCTCTCCTCCTCTTCACTTTACTACAACTTCAATATTAAGTTTCTTAAGGTTGTGTGTCGGCTACCAGAATAAGACATTCATCTTCGAGATTATCCTTATTTACTCCCTGAGCATTTGGATCCATGTATTGGCTTGATTTTACCTTAATGAAGGCCTATTGAATAAAGCCCCATTTATTATCTTTGCAAACTACATGGTAATTGGAGTGCAACATAAATTCCCATTGATAATCTTCCAAAGCACTCCTCTCTCTAAGATATCTTAGGCACTGGTCTACAATCAACCTAGAGGCTGTCTCTAGGAAGCTTTCTATATCTCTTGAAGCACTTGTGCTACAGGTGCTAGAAAAAGTGACAACATCTTTTTGTCACCGCTACGAGGGAACGAATCATAATATTTTTCTCTGGGTACGACAAATTTTTACATTCCCTCTGTCATGTGAGCAAGGGAAGTGTGGGTTTAAGACCTCTCACCTTGATGACTCCACTGTTTCAATCTTATGGTAAACATCCTGGTGACTTCACAATCTATATATTTTTTATTTGATTATCCTGTCTTTCAAGAGGCCTCATAATCACTCTGATGCTAAACAACAAAAAAATTCACCTACATCTGAACTTGAGATCACTCACCTAAAGGGGTTTTCAAAATGGCCATTCCTACATTCTTGGCCAACACATTTTCCCCACTGGATTTTTCTTCTATTTATGGTTATCCCAATCATGTCCCTTCATTTCATGAATGGAATACCTATTTGCCTAGATTTAGTGGAAACACAGATAGAAGGTTGGACCAACACCTCAAGGACTTTCATGAATGCATGGAACAATAAGGTATTGTTCTTGAAGATGTACAAATGAAATTGTTCATGTATTCTTTAGATGAGGATGCTAGAGTTTGTTATAGAAAAATACCTCATGGTATCATATCTTCCTTAAAGAGTTTTTATATTGCATTCAATCATTATTGAAAAATATTATATCCATCAGATGCTCTATTTGAAAATGGTTGCGCATATTTCAATGATGAATATATTCATGAGATTAATAACCCTGTTGAAGATGTTTGTGGGGCTTTGCTCCAAGAAAGCATATACTCGCATTAAGAGGCATCACCCAATGACAAAGAAAGAGAATAAGGAGACATCATATAGCTACAAATAAACCCTAAGAGATCTCATTCAACTGAAGTTGATGATTGTCTTTCTTATGATGTATATGACTCCGATGGAGAGTCAAGTGATGCAGAGCCACAATAGTCCTAGTCATGGGCATATGCACAAGAAGAGGAGGCCCACTAGGAGGTTAATAAAGAGTATCCATTTTACAATGCACATCCTTCACCTGGAGAACAAGTTCAAGAACCTCCTCCGATTTATGATTCATATTAATCTGAGGAGGACGAGATGGTCATGGAGATTCAAAAGGAGTTGTTTACCGAAAAGTTGGGAGAAAACTCCCAGCAATTTTTTTTCAAGAATATCCCAAAGTTGAAGGACCAAGTAGTGTCTGTGATTACCTGTTGCAGAAAGGTTCCTGCTAGGAATTCTCAGTAGACCCTCTAGTGTATGACTTTTATAGTTAAGAAACTGAAGACTCTATTGAATATTTCCAAGAGGGTTGGCTTGTTGATGAATGGGTAGCAAAATATCAACAACAAGTTCTTCTTGAAAAATATAAAGCTGAGGAGCTGAACAATAATTGTGGCTACCCTGACCAAGAAGATATTGGTTAGTAGACTTTTCATGAAAATGAGACAACTGAAAATTGTTCTTGTCAGTTCTATGACCCTGTGGTTGATTACATGACCACATTCTTAGGTCAACAACAAAGGCTGTTTCTAGAGTATGCATCAAGTTTTTTTTTTTAATATTTTTCATGGTGCATGCTTATTTTAATTTTTAAATTTTAGCAACAAGTAGGCATTAGGTCCAACACCCAAATGCTAACCTGGTTCCATTGGAAGGTTGAAATCACTTAGTTGAATTGACACCCTATATATAAGTAGGAGTTGTATATAAATAAGCTCACTAGCTGAGCATTTAATTTCCAGTTGTTAGAGTTTATATTTCAACATTTCAGTTTGATGAGGAAAGGACTCCTTGTAGACAAAGTTCCATGGAGATTTTCTAGTTGTATAAGTGCATTATAATTTTTGACTCCATGCCCAATGGTGAAGGCTACTGGTCTGTAGATTCTCAACACCTTTCCATCAAGGCACTGTCCCCAGTTGGAGCCAATGTTGTCACTCACTGCAATTTGTTTCAGCTAACCAAAGTACAAAATAACAAAAGAGTTTACAACCATCTCCCAAGCCACATAAGCCCTCAAAGCTAGATCATACACCCTCAAATAGATAGTGCTTAGAATTAGATTTCCATCGATATATGGAAATCCTCAAATGGACTCCAGAATCAAAAGTTAGAGAAAATTGAAGTTACCCTTGAAAAACCATAAGACAAGGAGAAAATGTCTAAGGCTAAAATCTAGGGTCCCGACATATCGACGATCCCGCAAATCGACGATCCCGACATATTGGAAGTCTTGACATATGGGTGATCCCGTATATCAAAGGTCCAATGCATCAGAGCATCAAGACATCGACAGATCATAATCGACGATTGAACAAGTGACAACCTTTTAAAGTTGCGATATCGCATAAAGTTCTAATTGCGATTAAAATTGTCAAGGTTTGTGCCTTTAGTGTTAAAGCGCCAAGGAGGGCCTAATGAAAATTAATAAAGGATTTCCTCACAAAACCATAGCAGGACCATGCCTTTTCTTTCTCCTCCAATGGGACACATGACCACGTAAGATTGGCTCCGATACATGACACATGGTGACACATGATTGGTTCTGATAAGAGATATGGGGCAATTGACATCAACATGATGTGGAAGTACAATAGAAATGTGGCATGTAGATTCAACATTTTGAGGGTCATAAGGGGCCAAAACAGGGCAACATGTGTCACCACTCACAAGGTGATACGTGTTAGAGGATGATGTCACATCGGTGATTGATGGTTGAAGGGTGAGCATTGTCGCAACTCCATAATAAACCTCTGATTGTGATCAACCAATAAAGGGGCTCCAATAAAGGCGTTGTCTTGTTGTCACATAAAGAGCCAAAGAACCAAGGTCTAAGCACAGAAGGTGATCAGCGATCGGTGATCGATGAAACCTGATATCACATCACTTCAAGTTAAATCCATGATTTGAAAATGTTGACTGAGCAAATACGATATGTGGGCTAGCACACGGTTAAGAAGGACTTCATGAACCAGGGGTGGATAATAGTTTACAAAGTAATGATAGCCCTGGAAGGAGTCTAAAGGCATTAGCACCTTAAGGCTAAGCTTCTGGTCATATGATGAGAATTGCAATAAGGGTCAAAACCAAAGGGGGGCCAAGGGACATCCGATCTCACTGTTTTGTAATATTTTGAGACTAAAAGTCCCAATGCAGTGATGTTCTGATAGTATGGTATAGATATTTGAAGGCGTATGGGTCGGAAGTTGAGGCATTGAATGAAGGCATGGAGTAGTGGGAAATCGATATGGGTTGATCCTCTAGAAGCCTCCGTAACAAGAAACCCAAGACAACAATACCCACAAGATTGAATTTGACTGCTTCACTTGCATGACTTCGGGGAGTAAATGATGATATGGGACTCAAAAAGACTTAATGGATTAGCATGGAGATCTACTCAGTCATACTATGAAGGACTGCCATGAAAATCTCTGCTTCTGCTATGTGACAAGCAAACACAATTGATCACTACCAACTCCAGAGAGTGGTGAAGTCTGGCAGTTAAGGTGAAAGTGACAGGAACTGACCGAGTAGCAAGAGAAGCACACAAAGGAAAAGACGTGACCTCATCAGGGGAAATATGAGAAATGGCATAGGGATACTTCCTCCATTATCTTTATGTTTTCATTTTTCTATTATTTTGTAATTTCTATGTATTTTCAAGAAAGGAATCAAATCCTTTGCAATCATTTTGGGCCTCAGAGCTATCGCATGCCAAGAGAGCTAGTCAATTGGAAAACTAACCCTTGGTTGAGATATTTTGTAACTATTGATTCAAAGATCCCTCTCTCCTTATAAATAGGGGGAATAAACTCTTAATAG
>APFE031623774.1:2658-23572 GCA_000404065.3 Pinus taeda
TTTTTATTTAATTTCATATTTAAATAATTTGTTTAAATAATTATAAAAAATAAAATTATTAATTTAATATGTATACATTTCTTCCTTAGTATTTTAGATTTTCAAGTTGTTCTAAGTATGTTTTCTTAATAATAATAATAATAATAATAAATTCAATATTTTCTGTTTAAGAACATAACAGAAATAAAATTTATGAATTAATATTGATGACTTTTGAGGAGTTCTTGTGCATCCTCAATTTGCTATGCACTCATCACCATGTTTTTTTAATTCTTTTCATTTGTTATGGTTTTTTTTCTCACTTTCTCTTATTTTTAGTATTTACCTTAATTTCCTAATTATATATCATATTTTTATATTTTTTATTAACATAATTTAAATAGCAAAAAATTTCAATATGTTAAATGGTTTTAATTTTTTAAGTGATAGTAATGAATATTTTTATATAGGTGCAGTCTAACTTATAGATGAAATTACTTTTTTTCATGACATTTTTTCGGGTTAATTTTAATCAAAATTATAGAGAGATTTTTAAAAACTTGAATTTAAATTGTTTAATTTGCATAATTCGAGTGCTCCATGGGTTTTTCAGGGTGCTGAATCCATTTATGTATTCAAAAATATATTTTAAACAACAAAAAATATTGAAATTGTATTACTATATTTTAGTAAATTCGCTTCAAAAAAATTATAAATTCATTATCTTCAAAAAATTTAATTTACTTTCTTTATTTCCTTAAAAATCTTTATAAAATATCTAATAAATCATTTCCTCATGGACCTTGTCACTAATTATTAAACCACTAAACTTTATTACTTTCTTTTCAATTCCTTCAACTTATCTCTTAAAACTTGTATCAAGCACCTAGGGATTCAACTCCTCATCTACTTTGTAATTAGATATTAGATCCTTGCACTCTTTTACCTTGTTATCAATTACTCCAGCTTCTCTTTTGACCAATATAAAGAATGCATTGTTGCATGCCTCAACTGTCAAAATTTGAAGTTTCTTCTTTACAGTTATCGAACTTGGATTGGAAGTCGCTTTGCATCTTCTAAATCTCCTTATATTTTTTTTCAGAAGAAAAAAAGCATGATATGTATTATATTATATTGAGAAAATATATGAAACATATGTTGAGTATGACATGCTCAAATGAGTATTCTAAATCTCCTTATATATGTATCCCTTGGATGGATTCTGGTTGCTCCACTCATTTGTTCCCTTCCACCTATGACACATCGAATCTATGGACCAAAACCTAGAGTCCACATATTAAAATTCTGTCAAATTCGAACACACTAATCCCAAAATCTCACTTTATTCCCTCATGTTGGATTCCCTAATTAGAAAAAATGAAAATGAACAAATAGATAAAAAGTTCGCCATCAATAATCAGGACCATGCAACTTCGCATTAAGACACGGTGTACAGCTAATGAACAGTCTAATTCAACCCAATACTAATCACCTATTTCGACGCCAATATCACAGATTTAGAAAACTTAACACGATCAGAATTTCTGATTTTTCACGTATCTTGTAAATCGCAACGTAATATTTCGTCAGCATATTTGCATTAATTTAAAATCTGAGTGAATGAAAATTTAACAGTATTGTTTTGGATATTTCTTCAAGTTGAACTAAATTTAGCAAAATTTTAATAAATACCAAATTTAGTATAATTTTAATAATACCATTTCACATGCATTAATTTAAAATCTAAGTGAATGAAAATTTAACCGTATTGTTTTGGATATTTCTTCAAGTTGAACTAAATTTAGCAAAATTTTAATAATACCAAATTTAGAATAATTTTAATAATACCATTTCACAAGTGAGTACATTGTTCTTCCCTCTGCTAGACTAAATAACCCAGCTTATGGGATAAGATAATGGTCATCCGGGTTATGGGATAAGATAATGGTCAATGAAGGTAGCATTAATTATTTATCGAAAAAAAATTACATCAATTTTGGGAATTTATAGCAGTATATTACCGTTTTTGTGGATATATATGTATGGTCTATAGAATAGAGGACTGAAATTTTGAGATTGATTCATTATGAAGAATGGGTATGAATAGTAAATATTATAGATAAGTATGCAGTAAATAAGGTATTGTTATATTAAGAATCAATAAGATCGAAAATCGAAATAGATGGAAAGAATTTTTTTTCAAAAAGTTGTTTTTAGTTTAGACTTTTTAGTACCAGTTGAAAAAATTGAGGTGAAATTTTGATTCGTGTCATTTAAATTGATTTTTTGATAGTATATATGGATTTTTTGGACTTTCGAGTGCCCGTTGAAAAAATTGAGGTGAAAACTTGATTCGTGTTTTTTAAACTGATTTTTTGACAGTATATATGGATTGAACACCCTATCTGTCAAGTTTGTGACTTCAATAAAGAAATTAGACCAAAAAGCACACCATAAAACTACCAAAAAAGTTTCACTAAAGACAACAAGTCTTTTTTTCTTTTTTCTTTTTTTTCTCTTCTATAGGTGGGAAAACCTATCATAATTCAGTTGTCAAACCAACACAGAAATTAAACCAGAAAAACACACCATAAAACTACCAAAAAGTTTCGCTAAAGACAACAAGTCTTTTTAACAAAAAAAAAAAAAAAATTATAATTTTTTTTGTATGGTTGGGAAAACCTATCATAATTCAGTTGTCAAACTGACAGTGAGGACATCTATCTCTAGCTGCTATGGGTGAATGCAGGCTCACTCATCACAGTTATTCATGGAAAACCAACCACAGTAGTCCTTAAGAGGGCAAGGATTCACTCATACCTATGAATCTTGAGTCTTTACCCTGTTTCTCCCTAGAAAAACTAGCTCTTAACCAAACAAAAACAGTTTCAAAACCTACTCCAAAAACCGAAAAAAATTAAAACAATTTCGAAGCATACTGCAAACCCAAAAAAAAAATTATATTTTAATATAAAAACTTAATATTTTTTCTATAAAAAAATAATAACCCAGCTTAAGCTCAGCCTAATTAAAAAAGCAATCGAAACCTTGTGTAATCGGGTTATTGACTACATCAAGACAGGTGAAGCGTAGGGCCCTTCACATTTATTTTATTTTGTCATCCAGTAGCATGCGGAGTTCACTACAATGGTAGATCTTTCGTGGATTATTGACTATATCAAGACACGTGAAGCGTAGGGCCCTTCACATTTGATTTATTTTGTCATCCAGTAGCATGCATAGAGTTTTCTCAGGTAGATGCTTCGCGGAAGTAAGCGTTCACTACAACAGGCTGTCTGACTTTTCTCTCACCTGCAACTATATATTTCCTTCGTGCAACTGATTGAGCACTCATCGCAACCACTTTTGTATCTAATTTGGTCTGCTTTGGACGCTGAGAAAATTTACTATTCTGGATGCACGCTAGCTTATCCCAGGTTGTGGTTAAATCCTGACTTTGCATGTAAATGTTTTTCATGGCAGTTCATGAATCTAATTCGAAAGCCACATTGTTCATGGAAGTTCATGAATCTAATTCCCAAGCATTCAAACTGCTCATCTTCTCTCTAATTTCCTAAATAAGAGTGTTTCTTCTTCCTACATTTAAAGGTAAGAGGTTCATTAATTTGATTAAATTTTGTTTTTTTAAATAAGTAAATAGTTCAAGGTTTAGACATATTTTGTAAGATTTGAATTTTATCTATTTATCAACTAGTCTAAATCCATCTTAACTCTCTAGATTTATTAAGGGCCAAGTTGTGGTGAATATAATTTGAAAAATTTAAATAAAACTGATAAAAATAGATATTAAAAGTCATGCGATAGGTAGTTTAAAAATAAAACCATAAATATAAAATAAAATTTCATTGATGGATAAGGGCACCCGTCAAATTTAACCCCTGCATAGGAGTGATCCATGATTCTCCTTGGTATCGGTTCACCCTACCGAGAAGGGATTTAGCATAACTTTTGTATTGAGCGCAATAACTTTAAGAAGTGACATCACCTATTCCATGGTGAAAATAAACTCTAAACAACCATCCTATTATAAAGGAGCCATGACATTTATTTAGCATATATATAACCCTACAATAAGGTGTTAAATATTAAAGTGTGAAGGGGTTCGTTCACACCAAACAACCTTATGGAATACTATGGCATCCTAAAGTATAGCAGAAGGTAATAATATTAATTTGAATATAAAATAGTTGCTTTATAGTAGTTTTGCATTCCAAGGTGACTATGGGTTTATCATAGATGCAAATAGACTAACATATGCACTTTAGCTTTAACTCAGTACAAGAACAAGGCCAACTATGAAACCTTCAAGGGGTGGATTCTGACCCTTCTTACCTTGTGCAACCAATTCATTAGTAGAAATAGAAAAAATAAAAAATAGCCCCTTAAATTGGGTATGTGATAATAGATTAGGAATTTTCAGGATAAAGTGAGAGTAAATCTCTATCGTTAAGGTTTTTGTTTCATGTTTTCTTAAATATATGTGTTTAAATTATATATTAATATTTTATTATTATTTAATAATAACGATAACAAATTAAAATAAATTATTATTATTATTATTATTTTAAATATTCTAAGATGTATTATGTAGTAAGTGTTAGTAAGTATTTTCATGGTGATTATGGATTGATGGTTATAGGCATTTACTAGTAATTTAATCTCTATGGGTGCACTAGTTAAATTAAAATTACGGAGGCCTTATTCCAAAATAGACACACAATTGTAATTATGACACAAATAGAAATCAATAATATTAAACACATTTTTATTATAATTATGTGGATAAGAATATTTATTTTGGAATACAAATTCCATAATTTTAATTTAATTATTAATAACTTTTAGGTGGATGGTAGGGATTTAATCTCCAAATAATATTTTATAATATTCTTAGTAGTATCTATAAATCAAAAGTTGATACTTATCTTAAAAGTAGTTATGAATTTTATACCATTTTAATTAAATTGATTAATAAAAATGCCACATGAACATGTGTTAAATGAATACGAGTGATGATTTTTGGGCATGTGGTATTAGTAAGTCATGATATTGTAACAAATCCTATTATATGTTAAGAATACCCATGGTAAAGTGGGGATGAATCTTCATGTTTAAATATCTTGTTCCATATTTTTTAAACATATATGTTTAACTCATTTATAAAAAATATTATAACTAACCATAATACTAAAAATAATTTAAAATAAAGTTATAATTTAGTTATTTTTTTTAATATTAGCAATGGTAGATGTATCATAAAGTAAATTTTTTGATGCCTATGGACATTTAAGACCCATTTAATTTATGTGGCTGCACTAGTAATAATAATAATAATAAAACCATAATTAAGTTACACATTAAGTAGTGTTTGAGACAAATATTTGATCAATAAAAATTATAAAAATATATATACTTTACCCCTTTTAATTTGAATTATGTAATTTAATTATTAAATTAATAAATAATCTTATAAATTAATAATGAACTAATTTCATGTTGTATCAAACCACTTCAAGAAGCCCATGGAAGCAGAAGCAGGGGGTACAGACAGAGGAAAACAAGAAAACAACAAAGCAAAGAGGCAGGCAGAAATGCAAGAGGAAGTCAGAAGAGAGAAGCGTACATGAGTAGATAGTCAGAAGGCTGACCCCAGCAATAGGATAGGACCATGTAAACCTAAGGCATCCATCACACCCCGTGTGGTGCTAAGTGCTCCAACACTACAGGCGCACAGAGAACATATGGCAACCTATGAAGTGATATGTAAATTCATGGGGTTTTGGCCAACAGAGAAGGCACTACATGCATTGATAAAGAACCATTCGAAACCTAAGGGAGAAATAGAGCTACACCTTGGATCCAAGGGTTTCTTCACAGTTGTGTTTTCAAACCTAGTGGACAAAGACAAGGTGTTTGAAGGAGTTCCTTACTTCTATGCAACTATAGGCCTTTATATGAGGGTAATGAACTTTGTTCCAAAGCGAGAAACATTAACATCGATGTCGGTGTGGGTAAGACTATATTCCCTACCTCTAGATTACTGGCTACCAAAATCGCTAAAAGCCATAGATAATAAACTAGGGCATTTTTTAAGAATATCAAAATCCACTCTACGAGGAAAATATACCTCCTTTGCCAGAATATGCTTGGAAATGAACCTTTCTAGGGCGTTGTCGGATGAAATAATTTTAGAGGTATATGATGAAGAATGGGTACAAGCGGTGGACTATGAGCATGTACCCTTCAGATGTCGCAAATGCCATGAACACGGGCACCTCTTCAGAGACTGCCCTTTAAATAAAAGAGGAAGGAAAAAACAGAATGAGGTGTTGATTTAATGTGGAAAACTCATGATCAACTCTGGTAAGATGAAAGACCTAATTAGTTACTCCTTTACAAATATTTCTTAATGAAGCTTACAATATGGAATATTAGGGGTCTAGGAAGCAAAAGGAAACAAAGAAATCTCAGCAATAGAATGAAGGTAGAAAAACTAGATATGATATTTATTCAAGAAACAAAATCTTCAATAGAAAAAATAAGAGAAATACACAACAAATGGCTGATTAGATATGAATATCTAGAAATTAAAGTAGATAAAATAGCAGGAGGAATTCTCACACTTTGGAACCCTTAGAAGCTAGGAATCCTAGATGCCGAAGCATCCAGGAACTATCTATTAGTGGTCATCCAACCTTTGGTGGACAAGAAAATTTATTTGATTACAAATGTTTATGGTCTAGAAAAGCATGATGACAAAATCCAGCTTCTTACCTCACTAGAGGAATTAAGGAACAGGCATTCGAATATCCCTTGGATTCTAGGAGGGGACTTTAACATGATCAGGTCCCTGTCAAAAAAAAAAAGGTGGAACCAGATCACTAGGCAGAGATTCCATAGCATTTCAGAATTTCATAAACAACATGAGGCTAGTAGATACAGAGACAAGTTATGGTATCCTCTCCTGGAATAATAAAAGGAGAGGAGAGTCTCAAGTGGCCTCAAAACTAGATATATTTATTATCTCGGAGGACCTCATCCTAATAGGCCTTGACTTGTCAGCTATGATACTCCCTTTTGGTGGCTCGAATCACTGGCCTATTCAACTTGAAGCATCCTTTATAGGATTTCCAAGAAACAAACCTTTCAGATTTGAAAACATTTGGCTTACCCATCCTAACTTTATCAGCAATATTTAAAAATGGTAGATAGAGGATGTTCAAGTTCAGGGAATTAAAATGTTCCTCCTGCATAAAAGATTGAAACACATCAAACTCAAGCTTAAATATTAGAATAAGAATGAGTTTGGCAACATTTTGGAAGCCAAAAAAATAGTTGAATGAAAGCTACAAGAAATTAATCAGATCCTCATCACAAATGGCTTCCACAAGGAGAGAAAGGAACAAGTTGACCATCACCAACAAGAATGGGAAGGATTATGCAAGCAAGAGGAGATATTCTGGAAGAAGAAATCAAGGGTAATATGGTTAAAAGAAGGAGAAAGGAATACTCAGTTTTTTCACAAATCGACCATGGGTCACGGGTCTGATAATAGGATTTCACAAATCAAATATTCTCAAGGAAAACAACTCAATACCCACAAAGAAATAGAAGTTGTTCTAGTTCAATATTTCCAAGGCATAGCTGAGGAATCCCTTTTAGATAGATCTCAATTCATCAAGGAATTTACAAAGCACATTCCTAAGCTTGTGACAAGAGAAGACAATTATAATCTAAACAAACCAGTGAATGAAGAGAAGGTCAGCGGAGTCATCAAAGAGATGCAAAAATGAAAAGCACCAGGTCCAGATGGCTTCAATGTTGACTTCTTTAAAGCATGTTAGGAATAGTCAAGTACGATATCATCGATGTGGTGGAGGAATCAAGGAAAAACAAAATTGTTTTGAAGGCACTCAATACCTCTTTCATATCCTTCATTCCAAAGCAGGTTAATGCTATGACACCAGACAGATTTACACCAATAGCATTATGCAATGTGGTGTACAAAATTATTTCCAAAATAATTGCCAACAGGCTTAAGCCCCTTCTTCCAACTCTCGTGTCTGAGGAGCATATTGGATATGTGGAAGGCAGCAAATTCTCAATAATATCATTCAAGCTCACGAGGTGGTTCACTCACTTAAGAAGAATAGGCAGGCAGGAATGATTATACAACTTGAACTAGAAAAGGCTTATGATAAGCTAAGTTGGGCTTACATCAGGGATGTTCTAATAGCCTATGGATTCGACCATAACTAGACAAGATGGGTAATGGCCCTTGTAACTACCTCCAGGTTTTCAATCCTGTTAAATGGTTCACCATCCACAACCTTCAAACCTTCGAGAGGTCTCAGACAAGGAGATCCACTCTCACCCTTCCTCTTTATTCTCATGATGGAAGGGCTTGGAAATTCTCTCAAATTTGCCAAAGCAGAAGGCCAAATCAAGGGTCTCAAACTTACCATGAATGGAAAGGCTTTGACCCATCAACAATTTGTGGATGATACCATGTTGCAGGGTACTCCCACAGTCAAGGAAGCTCTAGCATATCAACAAATCCTGAAAAACATTGTAAAGGCTGCGGGTACAGAGGTAAGCCTTTCCAAATCAAAGATCTTCTTTTCTAATACTGACATTGCTATTGAGAGACATATTTCTAGAATTCTAGTCCTTCAGAGAGATATGCTACCCTCCAAATATTTGGGAGTACCTCTAATAGAAAAACATCTAAACAAGGAAGTTTGGGAGCCTATGACCAAAAAGCTCCAGGACAAAATCTGGAAATGGACAAATAGGTCTTTGAATTTAGCAGGACAACTAGTGCTCACAAAAGCTTTCCTTCAAACAGTTCCTATCTTTATGTTTTCAGCCCTTCCAACTCCTAAAGGAGTTATGCAATAATGCAAAAATATCCAAAGAGATTTTCTTTGGGGCAAAGGGGAAGAGAAAAAAAATGGGCTTTGGTAGTTTGAGAAAAGATCTGTAAACCTAAGACACATGGAGGTTTGGGACTCAATGACCCTGAAATACTTAACAAAGTTTTGGGGGAAAAACTATGGTGGAGATGGCTAAAAGATGCAGCTTCACCATGGGCCAAACTTTTGAAACAGAAATATGCAAACAATTGGCAAGAAAGGGATCACATTAGAATGTTTGGGCTCATCAAAGGCTCCCACATTTGGAACAAATCTTGGGATAATAGAGCCATTGTTCAGAAACACAATTTCTGGGAAATAAGAGCTGGAAACCTTGCTTGGTTTTGGGAAGATAATTGGCAACAGGAACCTAAATTGTTAAGAGAAGAATTCACCAATCTCAAGAATGATACTGACAACAAAGGGCTACTCAAGGTAAATGACTTTTGGGATAAGGAAAGAAGCAAGGGAAAATGGAGAGTATGGAAGAATCTGGTATACAGTCATGACTCTTTGTTGAAGGCACGGGCAGAAACTTTAACAGCCGTCTTGGATCAGAGAAAGATTTTGGCATCAACTGATTCAGACCAGCTGATATGCGGCAAACACAATGAAGGCAAATTTAACCTCAAAGAGGCCAAGAACATAACCCTTGGACTTGACTATCCCAACCCTAATTAGGTATGGAAGGAGCTATGGCAGAACCAAAGCTAGATGAAAATCAAAC
Source organism: Pinus taeda (assembly GCA_000404065.3). Classification (NCBI taxonomy): domain Eukaryota; kingdom Viridiplantae; phylum Streptophyta; class Pinopsida; order Pinales; family Pinaceae; genus Pinus; species Pinus taeda. The sequence goes on from APFE031623774.1 coordinate 12,301, forward strand.
TGTTCATGTGGTTAGTGCAGCATAAAAAAATTCTAACCTAGGAAAGCCTTAGGAAAAGAGGGGTATCCGACCCATCTAGATGCCAGCTATGAATTACAAGAAGAAACTATAGATCACCTACTCAAACATCTACCCATTCACATCCACCTTGTAGAACTGGGTAGCTTCTATATTTGGACAAATAGACAGGGACATGGGCAACATTACCAGTACTATGAAGAAGTGGAGGAAAAATTTCTCTGATAATGAAATAATCAACTATGCTTGGGCTTTAGTTCCGGGCTTTCTACTCTGGGATGTCTAGAAAGAACGCAATAACAGAATATTCAAGAACAGGAAAGGTTCTCCCCAAAAAATCATGGCTCAAATTTTAAGATAGCTCAATGAGACAGTAGGGACCGTCATTAAGATTCCCCCTGAAGACAAACCAAAATATTCGGATGTGCAGATTCTACTGCATTTGGGTCTTCAGGGGCTTGTCCCACGGGGCAAAAAAAGGAATGTAAGTCATATAATAACTGATAAGGACTTCTGGAAACCCCCCCAAGGGATTTTTGAAATGCAATAAAGATGGGGCCTAAAAAGGAAACCCTGGTATGGCGGGGTATGGAGGAGTAATAAGAGATGAAAAGGGTTTCATAAAAACCATCTTTCATAGCCATTTGGGAAAATCCACTAACAATATGGCAAAGCTTATGGCCCTTGAGAAATGTCTAGAAATATTGGGGGACTCAAATCTCCATAATACCATAATTGAAGCTGATTTCGAATTGATTATTAATTCGGTCAAGAAAATTTGCCATGGCTTTGCTCCAGATAGAGTCTCGAGAAATTGGCAGCTTCTGTAACTGTATCAATGGATTCAATCCCACCTACAAAACATGAGAAACCTTAGTTTTACACATGTGTGCCGAACAACCAACAATGTAGCAGACATTTTAGCTAATGAAGGTGTTCTCTATGGTAAGAGCAATAAAATTTATGATTGGACAGAGACCCCCCAAAGCAGATTGAGGGAAGAGTGTCTCAGTCAGGTGAGCGCGGACATGAGGCTCTATCAAAGAAGGGTAAACTAGAAGGATGTAGACTAAAGGAAACAGGGGTATTTTGATCTTTTATGGTGAAGAAATGCATGGATATCTGGTCTGTGGGCAGGAACATGTACCCTGAACCCTTCATACCCAAAATTTTCGGGTGGGAGTCAATTTAAATGAAAAGTCTTTTTATGATAACAAAATTTTCTAAAGAAGATCACCTTTGAATTAGCTTTGCTGGGCGTTTGGTTAATGTGCTAGTAGTTAGGCCAATTTGATGCAATCCTAGGGATTTCGCATAGCAACTTGCAAGGGGGTACCATGCCTGTTGGACTTGAACTTAAATCAAATGATGGCTTTATTGGACTTTGGGTCTGGGTGCGGTGTTACCTTCCATGCTTGTTTCTCTTCAAGATTGGGATTGTTGGATTTCTGGTGGTCTACATCCTCGAGGGTTATCTCGCTAGGCAGACCTGAAATCATTATATGGCGGTCTCTATTTCCCCATCGGGTCTGATTCAAGAATTAAAGAATTTTCATGTTTTCATTTTGATATAGAGCCTCGTCCATCAGATCTCTGAAGGCGGATCAAACGATCTCAGTGATTGATTGTATTTTGAAGGTCTCATAGTTATGTTTTGTGGGCCCTGGGCCCGGATTTTGAGCCTTTGGCTCACCGCCCAAGGCGTTGTGTGGCTCATTAACTCTCTGGCCCACATCTCCTTTGGGTTAGTTGTACTTTATGTAATTTGTTTTTAAATATATTTGAATAGAAAGACCGACTCTTACTTCAACAAAAAAATTAATAAACTAATTTCAAAGTTACATATTTAAATTTATATTAGTAATATTTTTAACTATTAAATCATTTAAATTTTATACGTGACACTTTAAATAAAAATAAAAATATCATTAAAAATAAATATAAATTATATCTAATATTATATATTTAATTATAAAATTTAACTAAATATATTATAAATTAAAATAATAAAATATACTTTAAATAAAAAGTTAAAATTATATTAATAATTTAATTTATAAAAACATTATTTTATCAAAATAATGTCTTTTATGAATAGTTAAAAAAAAAAATCAAATTGTTATTAAATGATTATTAATTAAATTTAATATTCATGAATCTATAAATTTTTTAAGCTTTTGCATTAACATTATGATATACAATTCTGTTATAAATAAATTTGTAATTAAATTTATATTCATGAGTGAGTACTAAACTGTTAAACTTTGAGGCCAAACCTCAGAGATCAAGTATCATATTTATGGTTGCATCATATTTATGGTTATAATTAATGTGAAACTAAAATTATAGAGTATGTATAATATTTTTGGTTATACAGGAGGTTAATAAATATAAAGTATTCTTTATATTAATGGAAAAGTATATATCAAAAGGTTAAGGTGGTTTAGGTAAATTTGATTCGATCAAGTTATTGGCGGTTTTTGAGCTTCAAGATTATGAGAACCTATGGATTTTTCCATAGTATTTCTCTCTAGTGTAGCCTATTTAAAGGCATAAATTATCTATGTTAGTTTGTCCTTGTGGCCAGTGGGATCCCAACAATGTTGTCATTAGACACCACAACTTGTGTCGATATTTCGTGATCCTGACAATTGCCCAAGATGATGATGAGGATGCAGATTTGAAGGTAAATGATTTCGTGATATATCGAAGGTTGAAACAATAGAGGTTTATGAATAAATTGAAGACTTGCATATGGAAAATCACTTCTAGTTCACCCTAGGATGAAATTGGCAGGAAATATTCTCCCCTTAATATTGGAAGTGGTTATTTGGAGTCATATGATGATGGTGACACCAGAAAGGACATTACTTGTGGTAGGTCTAGTAGAAACAAAAAGAGGAAATCAAGCATTATGGAAATATCAAGAATAGGACACACAATGATAATGAGGATGCAGATGAATAGCATGGGTTGAAGATATAAGGGGAGAGAGAGATAAAGTAGTGAGAAATGATAGGTCAAGATATGAATCAACAAAGCTAGAAATGTAGAGAGAGTCATCGTATGGATGAAAAAATGGAGATGGATCCAATGATGTTTAATTATATTGAAGGAGCTAGTGTTTGATAAGGGTCATAGTAGGGTGTAGGATCATTCCAGTGGTGGGTGAACACCCTAAGGTTTTTTTGTCCAAGTTGTGAAATTTTGCCATAGGAAAGTGGTTGTAAGACTTATTGTTCACCGATACATGTTGCACATGAACGTGTGATTGTTGTAAGGCCTGAAGACTTTGGTTTGGAAAACATGTTGTGTAGTGGCAGATCAAGTCATCAAGTTATTGAATAGACCGCCTGGATAGGTACAAAGGTGGTAGGTGTATTTGTATTCTAGCTTGAGTGGGGAAATGTGAGATCTTAGGTGAGATGGTTGATGAATGATTGGGACCAAGTTAGGTGCGACGGTTGATGAATGATTGGGACCAAGTTAGGTGCGACGGTTGATGAATGATTAGATTGTTTAGGGTAAACTTGACTCAGTCAAGTTACCGACAATTTTTGAGCTTCAGGTTTATGAGAACCCATGGTTTATGTAGACTATTTAAAAGTGAAAAGAATTCATGTTCATTTTTCCTCATTTCTTGTGAGATGTTAAAAATAATAGCTTTAGACACCACTACTTCTGTCGGTGTTTCATAATCCTAACAAAAAAAAGCGTTTGATTGTTTAAAACATTATATATTTTCCTCAACATTACTTTGATTTTGAGGGAAAAAATGTTTGAACTTTAAAAATATAATATATTAATTATAAATTAATTTTAAATGCAACAATAAATTATTAAGAGTTTCTTGATCCATAACATTAAGTATTTCAATGATATCGACATTTATACTCATTAGAAAAATTAACAAAACAATGATGGCTACCATGTAGATCAACTTTATAAATAAAATATATTAACTATAAATTAATTTTAAATGCAACAATAAATTATTAAATGCAACAATAAATTATTAAGAGTTTCTTGAACCATAGAATATTTTAAATGCAACACTAAATTATTAAGAGTTTCTTGAACCATAGAATTAAGTATTTTCAGTAGATCGACATTTATACTCGTTAGTAAAATTAACAAAGCAATGATGGCTACAATGTAGATCAACCAATATTTCATAAGATTACATCTGCGGGAGAGAAAAATTATTAATTAGAAAGACGTGTTTTTTTTTTATGAAAAGAGAGATCAGATGGAATTTAATTAGGGAGAGAAAAATTGTTCGGTAGAAAGGAGTTTTTTTTAAGAAGAACGCGAGCAAGTGGCATTTAATTTCATTTCAATTGTTAATCCGTTATGTAATCTATATCACAATGTTTTCCATATTCCACTCCAAAAAAATTTAATATGTTACCCATTATATACCAGAGGGTTCCACTTGTCAGATATGTTCTTGCATTGAAATATGTGAAAGATAATTGATTTTCACAAGCCGAAATGGGAAATTATAAATGTTTGGAATCTTTGAAATTAGAAATTAGAGTGAAATGGAGAAGTTATTGAACCAAAATCAGCTATAATAAATCATAATCAATCAATTAGGTGTGATCATATTTAACCATATTTAATTATAGTTAGCCATAGAAACCATTCTCCATTATGGTGAAACATTTTCAAATATGGCAAATTATCGGAAACTATATCTTTCCATCACTAGCTATAGGCAAGCATAGCCAACGATGGTCAAACACAGTGATATATAACCAACATGGTCAATCATGGTCTAGAAAATACAATGTGGTTGAACATGGTCAGCATACTCAATCATGGTCAACTATAGTCGACCATATTTAATTGGTTGAGCATGGATAAGTATGGTGAACCATGGACAACATTGTCAGAAAAGGACATCCACAATCACACATAGTTCACCATAGAAAACATGGTCAACCATGGTCACCCATAGTTAGCCATAGATAATATGGTTAATTGGTCATCATGGTCAATCATGGTAATCAAGGTTAAACCATGTTCAACACGATCAACGTCATTAACATGGTCAACATGGTTTAACATTTTCAATCATATCAACCATGATTAACCATGATTAGTGATGATTAACCTTAGCCAACCATGATCTACCATCATCTACAAGGTTAACCATGATCATATTTGGTCAACAATAGTCAATCATAGAAATCATGATCAACCATGGTATACCATGTTCAACACAACTAAACCATGGTCAACAAAGGTCAACCATAGCCAATCATTGTCTACCTTAAGTAACCTAGTAAACTAGAGGTCACATTGGTTAATGACAGTCAACCATGTTAAATGTTAATCAACCATGAAAAACCAATAATATTCTATCAACAATAGTTACCATATTTAATCTTAGTTAACCAAGGTTAACAACAAAAAACCATGATCATCCATGGTCAACCATAGTCAATCATAGTCAACTATTTTCCCTTACAGTGGTTGAACATAGTTGATTACGGTTGACCGTAGTTGGTCATGGTCAACCATGCTCACTATGCTCACCATGTTCAACCATAGTCATCCATGGTTAACTACGCCCACCATGATTGATCCTAAAATACCATGATAAACCATAATTAGTGATACTAAACCATGATTAGAATTAACCTACCATATTCAACCATGGTTAACTATGGTCTACCTTAGTCTACCATGACTAACTATTGTTATCTTTGGTCAACCATAGTTAAAAAATGACAACTTCAAGCACCATGGTCAACCATGTTTAACCATGGTTATCATGAACAATGATAATCAACCATGGTCAAAATTGTCAAACATGGTCAAAATGGTCAAACCATGGTCACGTATGGTCAATATGGTAAACAATTATTCAACATACCCAGCCATTGTCAACCATGTCTACTAATCTTCCCCACGCACATCAACTATTAACTAATACAACCACATTAGTAAAAGTGATTGATATACACTGATATACACCATTTTCCACCTTTCATATGCCAATGAGTATTTGAAATGGTGTCGATGTCAACCACTTTTATGAAAATGGTGTTAGTGGTCACCTATGGTCAATCGAAGGTCAACCATGGTCTACATGGTAAAACAATTTCAAGAATGTCAATTGTCAACCATACTTGAGTATATTTAACCATAATCGAACATACTCAACCATGGGAAAAATGGTCAACCATCATCAACATGTTCAACATGTCCAAGCACAACCAACTATGGTCAACAATGGTTAACTATAGTCAACCATGTGCCACCATTTTTAACCATGCTCAACATGGTGAACCATGGTCAACCACAATGAAGCAATATGGTCAACCATGGTTAACTGTAGTTAATGATATTCTACCATAGAAAACTTTAGTTTACCTTCAACAAGTATGATTATCCATGGTCAAATAAATGTTAAGCATAATCCACCCTTCTTTACCATTACTTTACCATATTTAATTATAACAAATAAAAGTGAACCATATAAAATGAAATAATAAAGTACATTTATTTAATAAAAATACAGTATTATACAACAATTACTTTTAAAATCATACAACAAGATCTATCGTCACTTCAAATCTACCAAGTGCAAAGAGGAATCAAATCTTTTTGATGTCTCTATAGAGAATTAAAATGGTGGTTTAATTATATATTATAATTAATTATAAGTCTAATTATTTTTTAATTTTAATTTTATGTAATTTCACTGAGTCTAAATGTTTAAGTTAATAGTTAATAGCATAGATCCATCTTAACTCTAAATCTACCCAGCATTGAGAGAGATCCAATATCTCAAGTTGCAAACCAAAAAATTGATTCCTCTAGACTCATTTTATATTTGGATGCCACAAAAGTACTAATAAAATGTTTTAACTATTAGAAAATCTCTCTCTATAGAATTGTTTTTGTTAATAATATTTTTTAAGATGTTACATGTTCATCTATATAGACTCACATTGAATTATTTCTTTATTAATATTTCTTTAAATTTTATTTTCTAACTTTATGTTAAACATTTAAGGAATTACAAATCTCTCGGATACCTTGAATTGAAAAAATCTACTAATAGATTAAAAAGTCCATATATATATATATATAATATATCTATATATATATAATAATATTATATATATATATATAACGACTTTTTAATCTATTAGTAGATTCCTTCAATCTATCAGTATATATAATGTTAAAATCTTTTACTCATGCACATTGAAATATTTGATTTATGATGCACACTAATTATTTTTGTTATCAATAATTTTTAAATATTATAGATCGACTATAAATTATGAATGAAATAAATTGCACATCTACTTCAGAATGTAAAATGAAATTATATGATTTTTTTTAATTTAATTTAATTTTTTAACTATAAATGAAATTATATAAAATTGTATTATTTAATGTAGACATTGAAATATTGAAATAATATTTTATTTATAAAAAATAATATTTTTTTGTTATTAATATTTTTTTTAAATACTACATGTTAATGATATGGAATAAATTTACACATCATAAATTATTAATAATATTATTTTCACATGTCATATTTTTAACTTCTTATACTTAATATATATTATTAATTTTTAAATCTAATCTTTCCTACATAAATTAAGTGGAAATTCAAATATTTAGTAGACCTTATTTTGATTTTTTTTTATTATTACTTTTTTTATTTTGTTAATATTAAATAGTTTTTTTTTTTTTTAAATGAACGTAAGTGACACTACTACTTCATATTGGGTTGTAAAGTCATATTGGATTGTAAAGTTCTTCCAGTGGAGGAATAAAAATTGTTAAATACCTTAATTTATTGATCATAAAATTTGTTGAACGCTATATGAAATTGTTGAAATATCTTACTCTTATAATCAATACATCACCCATATTTAGGGGCACTTTTGAATTATTTCCTACCTGGTTTTCTATTATTAATACTTCTCTTTCTTTAACTTTAATAATTTAATTATCCAATGCATTAACTCTTTAATTATACTTTAATTTTTAATGTTTAATTTTATTCATTAATGAAATTATTTATTAATGTATACTAATATTTTGATTCAATTTGATAGGTAACTATTTTAATTGTATCAATTTCATTCTATTTCTTTTAAATTTTTTGAATAATTCAATTTGACTTAGTTTATTTATTTTTAAATTTTTATTTATTTATTAATATTAATTATTTATAATTTCACTTATTTTATATATTTTTTAATTTTTTTATTTATTTATTAATATTAAATTATTTATTAATTAAATTTTATCAATAATTACATTTATTTATAATAATCATATTCTCCATATATTACATTTATTTATAATAATCACATAGTCCATATATATCTAGTATAATACTCTTGCCTAATTCATATCAACATTTTTACATAACACTCCAAAACCTTCATAATCAATATATACTTAATTGTGGAAAATGTTCATTCTAAAATCCAATAATTTAATTAACAAATTAAATCAAACCATTTACCAAGTCACATCTATCCACTAGCTAAGCAGAACACTGACGTGTAACCATGTGTTCCTTGTAATTATTCAAAATATTGAAATTATGACCGATTGTATGGTACCTCAATTTTATTTTATCGTTTATATCAAGTTGAAGAGTTTACAATTTGTCTTAATTCAATAGCTAAATTACTTTAGTAATTATTGTCTTTCATTATCTGAAATATTTAACACTTAAAATTGTGATATGTGTGAGCAACTTTTAAAATAAATCATCTTTTATAATTTGAAAACCTGTAACCACAAATAAACAAGGAAAAAAATCCGAACAAGGAAAAATTTCCGAATCCATTAAAGTGTGAAAGCGAGTTCTTTCCTCACAAACTTCTACCAACCTCACAAATTTGTTTGGATGGTATTTTTTTGGGCTAGATTGAATTATTTTTTTTTTTTTCAAAAAATCTAATTGTTGTTGTGCTTAGCTAGTTTTTTTTAATAGTGGAAATAGATTCAGCGCTATTAAAGATTTTTAGAAACCCAAAATCTTAAAATTTGACAGTTATAATTTAGATTTTCAAAAAAAATCAAATTTTACTATAATCCGGCCCAAATTTCCATTATTAAATCTCATTTAGTAAGAAGTCTCTATATCTTTAAATTTTATTAACAATGTATTTAGGGATTTTGAACTGAAAATTTAATATAAACAATAACATTTTCCTTTGAACTTGATAGCCTTTAAATTGCATTAACATTATATTTAAAATTTATTATTAAAATTAATTTTAAAATAACCAACAATATTCATGATGATATCAATTTCAGGGTAAATATTTTTAAGGAGAAAATAAAAAAACTAATTTTTTTAAAGTATATTTTCAATTTATCAAATTATAATTTTATTTTACTTATATCAATGTTAGAAATAATTGTATTTGAAACTATACTTTACATTTAAGTAAATTAGGAATAAGTAAAAATTATAATAAAAATTATAAGCTTTCTTATTCTTTTAGAAATTCATAACTTTTATTATATTATTTAATTAAGTAAATTTTAGATATCTTTCTTTTGAAAAGTAAATTTTAGATATCATTTCTTCTTAATTATTTTATTTAAACTTCACATGCTCACTTACATAATTAAAATACTTACAATTATATGAACAAATATATAATGTTACGAAATATCTTATTTGATCGACAAAATTAATATTTTTTAAATATAACTACATAAACTAAATATATCGCAGCCAAAAAAAATGTATTGTTATATTTTGTAAATTAAAAAAGACTCATTAACCTTCTTATAATTCATAATAATACATAATCCAATATAATGAATGCTTTGTAAATTATTGCCTCAAATGACTTCAAAATTAGAATATATGTCCATCCATGTAATGCTTCTTTTTCAGGGGAATTTATCCATCTATTCATTATATAGAAACTCAAAAAATAAAACCAAATATTTTGGTTATATTTTCACATTACAAAACATAATATAAAACTAAAATATTTAATATCTTAATTTATAATTATTTCTAACTTTCTCGGGAAATTGCTTAAAAATTTCTACCATAAATTTTTCCAAGAAATTCGAGAACAATAACCATGAAATTGTGGCAAAAATAAAATAGCATTTCCAAACAAACCTAGAAATGTCACAATTACAAATAACACAATAAATGGAGGATTAAGCAACTTTATTTATTTACTGGAGAAATTACACAAAAAGCTCTCAATAGAAATCGCTGCAGTGATGGCCAGAGAAGATTTGTTGCAATAATAAATTAAGCATCTAAAATAGAATTGGAAATCGATAAGTTGCACCTATGAATTACTATCTAGAAATTCTACTAATAAATTAGGCCTCTGAAATAGAATTGGAAATCAATAAGTTGCACCTATGAATTACTATCTAGAAATTCTACTAAAGCTACTATTGGAGGTGAATTGTGATTTATGCCCTCAAATTTGCTCCAAATTTTTTGCAAAATTAACTAGAGGTTTCTCTCACCAAAATCTACTAAACCCAGAATTGGCTAATTCCAAAATCTAGTAAACCCAAGAAAATCTTGGGCTAATTCCAATTGACCTTGAAAGCCCACAAAATGTGCAAAAAAAATTCTTGTTCTTTTTGCTACTATTGGAGAAGAATTAGAATTTCTCCACTCACTGCTCAAAAAATTATGAAAATTTAACCTTGAGCTCCTCATACCAAATCCATAAAAATCGACAAATGGTTTGGCTTAACTCCAAGCCAAAATCAAACCCACAATGTAATGCAAACTAGAACCAACAATATGCCCTACAATAAGAATGCATGATTCTAACCTAATATTTCCTTTAAAATTCTATAAAATTAGTTATAGGCTCCTCACACCTAAACTAGCAAAACCCAATAATCGATTGGGCTAATTCTAGCTGACCCGGAATGCCTAAAATAAAGTGAATTTCTAGCTACATAGTTTTGCACCCAACTAGAGAGGAATTGATGATAAATGATAAAAATCTCAAACAAATGGCTAAGAGATTGTGCACAAATATCCTTCTGTAAATATCTATCACTTCCAATTAAAAGATGTCGACAAATTCCGACACCAAACACCGACAAAAACTTTGTTCTCCAACCCCTGCGTAGGTGTTGTAAGAGAAAATATGGCCCAAAAAAAGATATAGGAACATCTCCGAAAATGTTGCCAAAATTCTCCTCTCACCAATAGAAAATCTCTTACAAATACCCGACACCTACAATAGAAAGATGT
>APFE031623787.1:0-10281 GCA_000404065.3 Pinus taeda
TTTATTTTTAAAATGCTATCCACCTAAACCACTATACTATTTATTTTAAAATGCTATACTTTATTCACCTAAACCGGCATGTGGATTACTGGAAATCCAAGGTATATGTGTGTAAAATTTGGAAATGTTGAAAGCATATAAAACTTTGGATATAAGTGGGAGATGGGGAAAAATATGTCTGGAACGGAGGCCTGCAATAAGAGGTCGAAACACAAACTTTGGATAAAAATTTATTGAGCAGAAAATTTTATTTCAAACATTGGCTTAAAGCTGATATGTACGGGAAATTTTACTTGGTCAAAGCTAGTTAATAGCTGGTCAACGATCGATCGATCGCTAATAGTCCCAGACAGGGACTAATAAGAATGTCTTATCAATTTTGAATAAATGATTTTTTTCTTTAATTTTAATTTCAATGTTCGTTTCCTTTTAAGAAAGGTTGAAAAAAACCATAAAAAATGCATGTGAGAATGTATATATTCACACTTAAAAAATACTTTGAAAAAGACATAAAAACTTATGTAAGAATGTATATATCCACATCACATTGTAATCTTGAATTAATTTTTAAATCAAATTTTGAAAAAAGGAAAATATTAAAATTGATCACACTATGTTGTAATTATGGATTATTTTTTAAATCTAAATATTACTTTAATTTTGAAATATTTTCAATGTTTTGATTGAATGTTTTTGATTATTTACGAGTTTAAATTTAAAACACATTTATCATTTTAAAAATGTTTTTTCATATACAATTTTATTAAAAAAAATCCAAGTTTAAAAATTTTAAAAATTTTCAAAAAACATAGTCAAAAGAAGAAAGCTTGGTTGTATAACAATATGCAAACAAATATTAATAAAATTGATATTGATTAATTCACAAATTTCCAATTTTCCTAATTTTCCTTTACATTTTCCTAAAGAATCTAAAATAAATATATTTTATTATTTTTTCAATTTAAAAAAATTCTTAAAAAAATCTAAATTACATATTCATACATTTAATTATTTTCAAAAAGAAATTTATGATTTAATCAATAAAGTTAGTTATTTATATATATATATATATATAATATATATATATATATAATATATATATATATATATATAATGTTTTAATCAAGGGTAATTGGTCATGATCGATGAGTTTTAGTAAATTACATTTACCATTTTTATTATTTATATTATCAATTACATCTCTAATATTATACTAATTTGAGTTAGGGATTAATTTTGAATTTTTGCTTTGTATTAAGGTTTGATAATGTTTATTATTTGGAACATAACGTGATTTTGGTTTGAGTTAGGGATTAGTTTCGGACCTTGGCTTTGTGTTAAGGTCTTGATTATACTTATTATTTGGAACATAACATGATTTTTTTTTTTGAGTTAGGGATTAGTTTCAGACCTTTTCTTTGTATTAAGATCTGATTATGCTTATTATTTGGAACATAATGAATAAATTGTTTTCAAAGTTAACTAGAGTATGGTTTTTCCTACCATGTAGAACATAGGTTTTTTTTTACCTTTCCATATTCACTTACTAAAAATAAATTTACACTAGTTTTTTGATGTTTTTTTTTTTTTAAAGTAAAACGAACACATTGATGACATGAAAATTAGCCATGATACAATTTCTATAAAAACATCTAATTATGTTAATTTAAAACTCTAGTATCTACAAAAGACCATAATACTTCACACAAATTCTTGCACAAGCTTAAAAGCTTATTATTATTATTTTTTTTGAAAAATTTACTACTTATTTTCTTTGAATATTTTGCTATGAGATATTTCAATAATTTTAAAGATGCATCAACCCAACAAAATTACTATAAAAATAAAGTTTAAATAATAATAATAATTATTATTTTCTTACCATATTGTTCAAATTAATATACAGATAAAACTTAAATACTTATTATTAATTCTATTTTTTAAATATTTGCTTACCTTATTTTCAATTAACTTCAAAGATACATTAGCAATAAGAATAATAAAGAAGAAGTAAGGCAACCTACACAATACCGAGATGAAATCTATTCTTCAAAGCATGTAAAGGCAAGAGAGCGTCCAGAATACTAATACATTGGGGAATCTCTTCGAAATGAAAATATAGAGCCCATTTATTTAGATATAATTTACATGGTCCCGTAAACAATGAACTGGCTTGGAAAATAAAATCTCTAGCTTTTACATGGTCCCGTGAACCATGAGCTGGTCTAGAAAATAAAATCTCTATCATCTTTGAGTTCAAAATGAAATGTTCAGAAGCCTTTGCCCCATAATTAGAACCAAACCCGAACGAGGGATCCATTCTTTTGGATTCATTTGTCAATGGGGTGGTTAAGGTTTGATATATACTGTCTCAACATGGAGAAAGGCCTTTATTCTTGGCATTACAAAAAGACTTTTAATGGGGAACATACTCGTAAGCGTGAGAGGCAAGTGCATAAAAGTGAGAGGCAAATGCTCATTAAATATGGAGGACATAGCGACAATCACTAGACTACTGGTGTGGAACTTTTATACCATGAATTATATGAATTGTATGGAGCAATTATGATATTAGTGAGGCTTTTATTTTAACGTTCCATCTAATTTTAATTGAGATACTTGGTTTTCGCCAGAGCTGTTTTATTCCTTTTGCACATTGCAGTAGCAGTAGTAATTATCCGCCTCTATTTTAAAATGCTGAATGTGCACATTAAAATTTTCAGATTCATGTTAAAAGACTTACAAAAAGCAAGTAGGTAACAAAAATGAAATCAGAATTTGTTCCTCGAATCTGAAAAATAACAGTCGGAATATATAAAACAATATAGATGGATCATTACCACCAAAATGTCAAGCATTGAATGCCACCAAGGAAGGGGTTCCATTTAAATGTCCTACTGGTGATTGCTGCAATAAACAGAGCGTTTTCCTGTGTTTCCAGAAGTGGTAGAATAATTGACGCTACATTTCAACTGGCATTCATAATTGTTCCACCTGATGGACCATAGAACATTCCCTTCCGTTCCAGGGAATTCTATGGAGTGGAAGATCTAAGAGAGGGAAATACTACAACATACATCCTCTTTCACAATAAGCAGGATAATTTGCTGTCTACCTCATCATTTTGGCTATATTGGTTACATATGAAATAATTTACGAGTATTTACAGACCAAATTTTTTTGAATATACATTTAGGTGTTTTAAGACCTTAACAGTTTGACAAATCCAAACAGTGGGATGCAAGAAGCATGTACATGCGATGACACAGTACAAGAATACAGCAGAAGCTTTTCGCTAAGGAAATTTCTTATGAAGCCATACCATTAGAATCTATAAGCCCTTCCTGCCCGAGCTTCAAAATTTAGTCACAAATCTCTGATGACCAAAGCACATCTACATTATTCTTCCCTTTTGTAGATCATACTTAAAACACATTATGATGCCAGAATGATTCCATACGAGGCTCTGTAAGATCAAGTGATTCTCCCTCTAATGATCTGCGAGCTGGATTATCTGTAGTTGATGAAGAGAAACTTTTCAAATAGTCTGAAGCTGACCACAAAGACGTTCCGTTTGAAATATCGAGTTTTGGCTCTTCTTGGGAAGCTAGAATTTCCTCGAGGCCCAAAAGTATGGTGTGCCTTCCCGTCCATTTCTGAGAACAGCACATTTTCTGAATTTCAGGTTCAAAGGTTGAGCCACTTATCACATTCCCTGTATGAACTTGTTTTGATGGCATTACGCTTTCATCCAAGTCAAGGTCCTCTTCCCTACTGAAGTTGTAGTTACAGAAATCAGGATTCCATGACATGGAAAAGGGGATCTGCACACAGAGACATTATAATTCAATATAAAATTAGAAAAGAGGAACAACGGGCATCTTGAAGTAGTTTCTGTTTGATAGAGAAGGCATAACATGATTACAGACTCCCTGAAACAAATCAAGATAAATGCAATTTAGTCAATGATCATTCAATTGCAAAAGGGAATACTTTAACTACAAAAATGTGTCTTTTCCTCAATGTGTTTTGTTACCTTTGAGGTTCTCATTTGGTGTAAAAGTCCCAAGCACAAGTTATGAGACCCCAAGGGCAACTTAGACAAGCTACCCACTGTCACCTTAGTAGCCTTGCCTTTCTCTATTTAGGCTCTATGGACTCTAGCCTAGGGGGGAATCTGTATGGTTAACTAAGTTCAAGATGTTGTAGATAAAGTGGGAGAAAAGGAACTTAGAAAACTTAAATATTTTTGGTGATCTCTATATTTTTTGGTGGTGATGAAAGGGAAGACCAGTGCCTTATTTCGTTTGGGCTACGGGGTCAAGCATACAACTTTAGAAAACTATTCTTATGAAGGATTAGGAGTTGGTTGAAAATCAAATTCATGTAACAACAACAACCCTAATCTAACAACTAAAGATCATAAATTTGAAAGAGTAGAAGGTCTATGAAAACATCCACTTTCAAGACAACACAAGGGTGTCTCTGCCTAATGATTCTAATTAGTGCAATAACTCTACCAATGTCAAAAGTATAAATTTTGTCAATTTAAGACAAAGGAAACAAATAAGATAAGGAGTAGGATCTATCATACATAACCTCTTCCAATGTAGCAAGATTGCTACTCTATAGCCCTGGAGTTGACTTTAGCATCCACAAATTTGCAACATTAGCTACCAATAATGCACCAAGAACAATTTGCCTCACTTTCAACAAAATGACAAAACCATCCCACAATAGCTTAGACAAAGATAGAAGCAATTATTCCAAAGCTTGGTAGCACTTTCAACTCACATCTTACAAATAGAGAGCAAACCTCTATGTATGTTTCAGCTCTCTCTCATTTTACAATAAACAAGTATTTGTTTTTCAAGATCGATTTTTCCTTCAAGGAATAATTATTAATCACCCTCTCAACAACTTCCTTACTAAAAGTATCAATGAATTGTTGAGATCCATATTTTTCTCTAAGAATATATAATAAATATCCAAAGAAAACAATCATTGAGATCCACATTTTTCTCTAAGAATATACAATAAAATATTCAAAGAAAACAATTAACTAACTCCAGTACACAAGTCAAAAAATAGTACAATAACGTGGTTACTTAGTAGCCATCTCCAAGAACAAACCTAGAGAGTAGGGAACCTTCTTTAGATGAGGGATTGACCATATAACCAAGTTCAAAAATAGTAAATGACTTGCCATAAATGTGCCCTTCAAGAGAAAGATCTCAGTGTGAACCAAATCTCAAGATAGTGGGTTGTCTCAACAAGATAGCATGGGAATGTGTGCAAAAGAACCTCCTCATGTGGAAATCCTCATCATGATAAAAAGTGCAAAGAGGCATCAAAATATGGAGCCTTCTAGAGGAGTGTGCCACAAGTCATCCAAGCTCAAGCTGCAAAGCGTGCCTACCTTCAATATATGTGCAATGGCCCCTCCAAATGGTACATGTGGTTCCAAAATGTAACAATTCTCCATAAATCAAGAGAAGTAAAGTTGATTTCGTAGGAGGTTGACTAGAATAGAATAGACACCATGAATTAAGTGTTAGGTCAACACAAACCACATTATCCTCCACATACATGGAATGACCTGTCTCTAATGATAGAATAATTTCAATCCACGAGAAATGGCTCCACATCTATGCAAGTAGGGGAGTGGTCTATGAAAGTGAAGTACACATCCATGATAAAGTGCAACCTCAACATCAAAATAGAACAATGTAACCGATCACTCTAGAAATGGAGTACAATTGTGTAGCAAGTTGTGGTTCAATGCCTCTAACCATAGCATGTAAACTTGAAGAATCATGAAGTGGTGCAACACTCTATAAAAGCAATTGTCTAACTAATAAAATACCACCATAGGATCATGATAGACACATCAAACTTTAGGGATATATCACCAAGAGGTACAATGTCATCAACCCTCATCCATAGGTTGGAACTTGAAAGCACCTAAACCATATGTAAAATACCAATTGACACGCTATTGTTCATCAAAATTGAGGCATATCCACTAAATAAAGAGATATCAACATGCAAGAAACCTGAGACAACTCTCCCACAATGCCCAATGCACAAGCTACAAAGTCAAAGGCATAGTCACAATACCCTAGGCAATGTCACAACACCCAATGTAGGGGTCACAAGGACAAAGGCAAATGGCTTCTCAAAATCTCATGGAAATGTATGCCAAGTTGTTATAAACACATCCTTGTATCAAGGAGATCTCAAAATACATGCCATGAGGCTCAATCTCCAAGAATACCATCATCAAACTATGTGCCAAGTAAAGGATAAGTGGAATGCTCCTCAAAGATCATGATCTAATTGTGATCAAGTGCCAAAGCCATGCCAATTCAACAAGCTCAAGGGTCTTCATGAGATCTATGTAGCAATGGGTGAGCATCCTAGTCCACATCATTATAAAGTGTTCTAGGTCATGAGCCAAGGCACATAAACAAGTGTACTCATGGCATAAGCCTCCGACCAAGTCAACACGGGTCAAATAACCATCAGGAAGACTGGGAGTACATAAAATACACATCAAGGAGGGAAGAGCTTCACTAATAGTTATAGCTAAGATCATGAGAGAGTGCGCCAAGTGTCAAAAATATCCATGTCATCTTGGGCACTCCTCCATAGGAGTCATACCCCACATACAATATGAATGCAATACCATGATGCCGAGATGCAAGTATCATCACCAAATAAGTTATTCATCCAAAAAAAGGCATGCAAATAAATGGGCCATCACTCATGACTATCCAAGATATTCTCAAGCATCCCTTCCAAGCAAGATGTGAAGGTGCATACCCCGTAATCCATTCAAAACTTCGTAGGTGTCATGTTGAAAATCATATCTTGTGATGAAAATCACAAGATTTATCCTTGTGACATATGGGGGATAACATGTTTTACAAGAATGTTTTTTTGTTTCATACAGGAAAAAATGAATGATTGGGCAAAGATGTACAAAACACACTACATGAATGATTACTTGCGTCATTTATATAATTGTAAGAAGAAATGAAGATAGCAAGGAGTATGAACTTTTAAGTGGTATAAGGGATTTGAATACAAGGGAAATAGATCATATGTTAAGCAAGGTGAGTAAAGAAAAATTAGTATGCTACACCTCATATTTATGAGGCTCCAAATTGTGATTTTCATCACATTGATGGAGATTCGATGCTGGTTCCTTGGAGCTTTTGGATTGACTTGGGGGGGGGGTCATCTTCATGGAGCCCTCTCTCTTCATGGAATTATATCATTTGATATAGATCTTTGGTTGGGGGAGTCTCACTTCTCCCTGATTGGATGATCATTGTGCTTGTTGCTTGGTGGTCTTCTCGCATGCATGCCTTATGGATCATCCCTTGGTTACACTTTTGATGGATGTGGAACAACCTATCTTATTATGGTGGTTTGGTATATATGCTTATCTTGGACATAGATGATGGTTCTAGCCCCCCATGGGGTTAGATGACGGTGTTAAGAGGTAAATGTTTTATGATGTTGCTGATATTTCATAATGACTTGGTGTCTTGTTGTATAATGTTGGTGTCAATGGGAGAGGTGTTATATATGATCCTTATATATGTTGGATGTGTGATTGAGAACATGCTTGACATCAGATGGGTTACTCTCTTTTATGATGTCCCTTTCTCTTATGATATTGCTATGGGTGATGATTCATGTTTCCTTTGTCGGATTTTCCTAGGTGAATTTCTTTTTCTATCATTCATGGACCCTGAAGATCGGTGACCACTACGTCCACAAAATATTTGCACCAGGCAAATCCACCGAAAGGGATCACTTCTTCACTGCTCAATCACAGAGCTTGACCCTAAGAGTGTCAAGAGAATTGAACCCATGACCTCTCAATAACAAAGGGGCTTTAATGACAGGGACTCAACCAACTGAGCTAACCATTGGGGCTATTTTCCTAAGTGACTTAACTTTGTGATGTAACATTTTCTAAACATCATATAGGGTGGAATGTGTTTCATGATGCTAGTATCCTCATTGATATGTTATTCCCCAAGTTCGAGTTAGAGAAGGGGTATGGAATTATGATGTGATGGTGATCTAACCTTTTCCTAAGGTTAGATAGTGATTTTGATTTAATAATCCCTCGATGGTGGTGCATTTTAGGTTGGACTTTATTTCTCGAAAGTACCCTGGTACAATGTGGAGAGAGCATCCCACATTTGCTTGGCTATATCTTTGCCAGCTATATGTGAGACAACATGATCCTTGACTCCATCTAGGATCAACAACTTTGCTCGTGCCATCTCCTTCTTGTACTCTTTCTGCAGATCTGCATCTTGAGGAACCGCCACTACAACATCAATATAGGCTTTCAGGCTGTTGTCGCATAGATTGTCACGACAACGCTCAAACCAGGGGCTGTCACTCTGATCCCCGATCTCTCCGTTTAAGCCTGTCTCCCACGGCTAAGGGGGGTAGACCCTGTGGGAAAAGGACAACCAACTGTGAACCAGTTGGTTTGGGAGACACGGAAGGACAAAGCACTTAATAGATTTTATCGAGGTTAAAAGACCAGTGCCTTGTGGAGTTAATGTTTAAACGATTAATTACCAGATGCTGCAGAGATATAAACCATGTGGAATAACCATTTATCATCAAGTTAATTTTGAATAATGCAAGATATCAATAAATTTACAATGCTTTTAACAATACTCTGGCAATTTAAAAGGAAATAAACTCTGAAAGATGTGACCATGTAAATTTGCACATTTACCCGATAAGCATGCCAAATCTCATAAAGATGAACATTAATCTCACATCAACATTGTAGCCTTAGCAAAAATATAGACCATGATAAATTTTCCAGGCTTAAGAAAAAAAATATTTTCCGCGATGTTTTTTTTTTTTTATGCTTTTCCGACAAAATTAAAAAATTTTAAAATCTAAACTGAAACAAAATCTAATCTAAAGTCCTAAAATTTATTTTTTTATAAAACAAAATCTAAAATCTAATTTAAATCTAAATAAAAACTAAAAAAAGAAAATTAAAATCTAAATCTAAAAAAAAGCCTAAAAGAATTTTTTGATTTTTCTATTTTATTTTAAAAGAAACAAAATATAAATATTAATCCTAAACAATATACATAACCTATATTAAATAAAACTAAAACATAACTGAAAAACTAAAAATGAAATCTAACTAAGCGTATTTTAAAAGGAAAAAACAACGCATACGTAACTGACTAAACCCTAACATATACGTATTAAACCAAAAACGATTTGAAACGTTACCAAAATAAAAATCGATTTTGATTTAAAACTAAACCTACGCTACCTATAAACTCCAAACCCATGAACAGATTTGGCTAACTCCCAAACGCATGTAAAAAAATCGATCAGTCAATCCTACGATGTGCATATTAAACGCATTGAACTGGATCAAAAGAAATCGATTTTGTTTTTTTGTTTTGCAGGCTCAGCTCACGCGGATCTCAGGGTTTGAAAGCTGGACGGCGGCAACAATAACACCTATGCACAACAGAAAAATCACGCACCTGGTCCGTATGACGCTGAAACTGTCGTTTGCCTTTGCTGCGAACAGGTTTGGAGCTGATGACGGCGGAAAACCTGGATGGCATATGTACTGAAAATTTGTTATTGCAGGTGCGATGGCTGGAGTTTATGGTGCGTGGATCGGGCAGAGGACGGAAATCTGAGGGCTCAGCAGAGATGGATGAGTTGCAGAGGCAGTGCGTGCGTGAAGGAAAAAATTGATGATTTGTTTGCTGGAAGAAACTGCAATAGCATGGCAAGGAGCAGATCCTCTTCCAAGAAGCTGAGGAGGGAAAACGAAATTTGCTTATCGTAATATGACTGCGTGTAGTGCGTTGGAGCAGAAAGGAAAATCGTAAATGCAGACAGCGTGTGATCGAGGAAAGAATTGCATTGGTAAAGGGAAACTCATTCATTACACATCCAGGAGATTTTAAATCGTTTTGATGCCCACGCTCATGATAGCAGTTGAAATCCCACACTGGACAGCAGGCAAACGATTTTTCTTTTACGAGCAGCAGACAACTCTTTGAAATTTCTTTAATAGATTTTGAGAACCCCGCAGCCTGCAAAATCTCACAAACAGAAGACCCAGGAATAATATGCAAAAAATTTGAAACAAAACCCTGAAAACCAACTAAATTTTTTTTTACATTTATTTACAGATCTTAAGGCTCTTTAGTAGCCAGATTTATCAGTTATCCTCAGATATATTTTCAGAAAGTT
>APFE031623789.1:9432-33950 GCA_000404065.3 Pinus taeda
AAGTTGACCTCTGAAAAGAAACAACCTCCGTTTGATAGTTCATACAATCTTAATTCACAACATTATCTCTCTATCTCATGTCGATGATGTGGGAAACACTATGGCCCACCTTCGATCAAGGTCACTTCCTGTCGACTTCAGCTCATTATCCAGGAAGCTGATCTAGAGACTCCCTTCCAGTACCTTGGATCCTGCATGCCTCAATGGCAGGTTCTTCGTGTTCGACGTGAGGTTTTCATCATTGGCCTCCGATCGAATGATTCTATGGGTGTTCGACTTCGGATCACTAATTCACATGCCGTAGATTGTACCTATAGTACCTTGAGGGCCATTGTCATTATTGGTGGTACCTCTCGCGTCTGTTAACATTTCCCAATATTGACTGGTAATCAGACGATGTTCATGCATGTTCGACTTCAGCTCACATGTTCACATGCTTGAACTTGTACTTTTGTTCGGGTCGAGATGAAGCGCGAGACCCTGGATTGTGTCTGTTGTAATCCAGGCGTGATTCTTGATATAGGACTCATTCACTGGATGGCTGTGACCATACCTGAGTCAATTCATTGATCCTAACCAAATGGCTGCGTCCATACTACGGATCTAGATTATCATGTACTCTCTTATGGATGGCTGTGACCATACCACGTACGTCATGTATTTGAACTATCAATTGTATCTCTCCATGCAGATTCTCGGCAGCAGCTATATATGTTCTTGTAAAGCATTTCACCCCTCTCTCTCTCTCGGGCCTCATGCTTTAGGGGGCATCTGTTACACAGTAATTTGTCACCATTGGTCACCGTCCCTGTTACCCCTATTTTCGTACATTGGAGGATACATTCCGGGACCTGTACATAGTGTCTTATCCGCACCAATCACTGAGGTCCTCAAAAAGGGGCGCGCCCATTGGCGCTTTGTCCTAGAACAACACTCGCGCCAACTAAATTTGGTAATGATTTTTGGCAAATGGGCACCCGTATGTTTTTTCCTTTCAGATCATGAAGTCTTTTGAGGGAAAAATCCATATGAGAGAGGTCGAGAGTCATCATCTATCCTTGACAAATATCCTCAGTAGCTTTTCGGAGATAATGCCAAATCCACAATGGGTGTCCTGGTACATTGAACCTTCCTCCCTTCTCCATTTATAAAAGTCTGTCTGCAGAGGGGATTTACCTGTTCAACAATTTGGCGACTCCGCAGGGGAGTTTTTGTGAGTTCTAGAGTAATGCTAGAGTGATAGTAAGAGTCTTGAAGCATAGGGAGGTTATGCTGCCGGAATCCTAAGAAGAGAGAAGGTCTATTGCAAGGCATACATAGCTGCTCGCCCAGCCAGAGAATAGGTTCAACGTCAGAACCTTGGTTGTATCTTTCTCTGCCTATTATTCATTAATAGACGACTATCATTATGGTTCCACTCTTATTGTCTTTTATAATTGATGACTTGAGTTATATCTTCTGACTGATATATTATTGCATCTATTGGTTTTATCTTGTATTTTTGTCGTTCTTTGCATGTGCAGGTGTCCGTTCACGAGGATCGTGGGGATTGTGACCAGCCGGAGCAAAGGAACGGGAGCGACGACTCTTCTACAAGTATTAGCGTTGGAATCCAGGTAGGCCTCGCCATCGATCTTTGATTTGCAATTAGGAACCTGCGTGTTAGCGTTGTTTGATTGTTGCTAGACCCCATTTGGGCTAGTGGGATCGCCTCTATCCGCTGAGGGGATTTACCTGTTCAACAGAGAGGATCACACCCTAAAGAGGAAGAAATATTTGAGTTTACCATGGTTTAGATTTGGTCGTTGATGCATTGGTGGTTGATATAATCACCTGAAGTGTGAAACAATTGATTAGTCAGCGTGTTATTTTTCTACTATTTATGAAACACGTTGATGGGAAATTTATAAATGTGGTCAACCACTATTAAAAAAAACTAAAACAAAATTAAGCATCAAACTGACAATTCAATCTAGTCAACGAGAAAGTTGAATGCAATGATTCATTTTATTATGGATTTGAAATGGTATGAATGTTGAAATGTGGATCTGGTTAAGATCTAGTGGATGTAAATAAATTTGATCCTTGAATTTTGGTCATCATTATTGATACAGTCTCCATGGTTTATGAATTGGTTATTTTGATTCAATTCAGAATGTTCTCTGTGCAATGTAATCTTAGTGTGAATAAGCATAGTAACATTTTGATTTGGTCGTGGCTAAGTCCACCATGGACGCAGTAATTCATGAGCCCATGTGGTTACCTGTCCACATTGGGTCATTTGTCATAAAATACAGTAGGAATACATTAATGTTGGGATGTGCCATGGACTAGTGGTAGACTCGATCAAATATTGGTTTATTTTTTCACAATCTTTAATTAAACAAGCAGGCCCTCCACAACATGCCACGTAGACTATCACCAAACTCTAGAAGCCAGAGTTGATGCAGTGCACAAAAATTTATTACCATATACTGATCCCGACGCACAAGATTCCAACACCATGATCTAACTGAAAACCAATGGAGCTAGGAAAGACATCGATGATTTTTAGGGGTCACACATCAATTTGGTGGGATTTGACAAATGTATATTAAGTAGAGAGGGTTTATGCCAAGAACTATGGCTAAGTATGGTCCAGAAAATGGTTTTTGTGCAGGTTACACTGTGGATGATGGAGTGAGTTGAGCATGTATTCTCTAATTGAAAGTCGACGGAGTGAGAAAGCTTTTTGATTTGGTTCATTTGAATAGTGGAGTGATGATATGGTATTTTTTACGTGATGGTTAGCATCATGGGCATCATGAGTAGAGATCAAGGAATTATGTGTCGTGTGAGGTTTATCCTGATCTATTGGGTGATGATCCCTAAACTAGAGGCTACTGTGGATGAAACCATGCAGATGTTGAAAGGTTTGCAGGAACGATATGAGATTCATCACAAGTTTCATTATACTAATGAGGCATTGGTTGTTGCTTCTTAATTGTCCCATCAGTATATCACGGATCGTTTTCATCTCGATAAGGAAATTGATCTGACTGATGAGGTTGGTTCTTGAGTGATATTGAGGCATGCACATCTTCCTAAGGATGCTAGAGAGCTTGAAAAAGAACTTAGACAAATAAAAAAGAAAATAATGAATTTGTTTGAAGCCAAGACTTTGAAAAGGTTGGGGAGCTATGTGATCGGGAGATGGAGTTGAAAGCAAAAATTGTTGTTATAACAGAGAAGGGTAAAGAAAGATCAAAAGCTGAGAGTGAGGCAAGTGATGAGAGTCCAACAGTGAAAAAGGCATACATTGAACATATTGTAGCTTCATGGAAAAAAATTCTTGTTGAAAAGGTATCAACTGTTGAGTCTGATAGACTTTTGAAGATGGAGGAAAATCTTCATCACCATGTCATAGGGAAAGATGAAGCTATAAAAGCAATCAATCAAGTTATTCATCAAGCATGAGTTGGTTTGAAAAATCCCAACAAGCCAACTGCGAGTTTTGTTTTCTTAGGTCCAACTGGTGTTGGCAATTCAGAGCTTGCGAAGGCAGTAGAAGATTATTATTTTGGTTTAGAGGAGGCAATGATATAGTTGGATATGAGTGAATTTATGGAGATTCATACGGTCTCAAAATTGATTGGTTCACCCCCAGGATATGTTGGTTACAGTGAAGGAGGACTGTTGACTGAAACTGTGAGAAGGCAACTCTATACAGTGGTCGTTTTTTATGAGATTGAGAAGGCTCATCCTGATGTATTCAGTATGATGCCTCAAATTATAGAATATGAAATATTGAATGATATTAAGGGTAGAACTATAGCTTTCAAGAACACTCTTTTGATTATGACATCTAATGTAGGAAGCAACGTGATTGAGAAAGGAGGAGCTAAAATTGGATTCGATATTGATTATGGGAAAAGGAAAACAGTTACACAAGGATTAAAATCCTTGTGAATGAAGAAATGAAATGATAGGACCACATCCAAAATCCATACACAAATTCATGCAAATCTTCACCTCGAAAAACTACAGTACAAGTAGAAAGAATGATGGAAAACATGGGGAATCAAAGGTTTATTGTTTTACCTGATGGGTCATGAAGACCTCTTAATGATTTGCAAAAGCTATTTTTGAAAAGAGAAACAAACTTCCTCAAAAAAATATTATATAACTAATGTTTTGATATGCTCAAGTAAGATTTCATTCAATTTCTAGTAGGGTCATATCTGCATAAGCTAGCAAACAACCTGTACAGCATGAATTCTGATGGTATATTTCAGAAACATTAAATAGTCAAATTTTTTTGACCTGTAGAGATGCATTGATTTTTAATTCTTATCAATGGTGGGTTGTGATAGAAAGATGCACAAATACTTTTCAATAATGTTCTAAACATTAAATATGTTTGGAGTTATATGCAACTACTTATTTCCAACACAGGGATTTCATATTTCCAATTTGACATGGACTCGGGAAGCTACATCGTTATCCCTTTGGCGTGTTGCTCAGATAGAGGTTCCTACAATTTTGGCATTTCTATTATTGCATAACTAAAAGGTTGTCCAATAGACAAACCTGAACATTTAGTGAAAGTGGGTAATAATTCTCTATGGCTATATTTATTATGGATCAAGTAGAGTAGTTTATTGGAAGGGATAGCTTTGGATCAACTTTTCTCATGTTCTTGGGATATGGGCCAACAATGGCAGTTTTAACATATTTCCCTATATTCCTTTTTACTGATTACCCTGTTGCCAAAAATGCGATCTATTGCTTGAAAACATGTGATCATCATGTGCACAAGTCTTGTATTTGATGGTGATTCTCTGTAAAAGTGTAAGCGCGCATTAGTGCAAGTTAGTCCTTGGTTATCATTGATATAGCTCCGTTGTTTTAGGTGAAGGATGTAATTGTCCATTCCATGGAGTCTTTGATTTAATCGTTTGCTTCAGCCATGTAAAATATTTATTAAGTCATGTATTATATAGTTAATTCCTTGGTTAAGAGTGAGTTCTTTGGTTCATGGGGAAGAGATTTCAGCATGAAAGTTTGGATTGCAGGATAATGATGAGGATGATGCTTAGGGGGAGCATGTTTTGCATGTGCTGGTTAATCAGGTGGATATTATGTTTCTGTTTGAAGAGAGATGCTTCATGGATATGTTTTTTGCTAGTGTGATCAATTAGATGAAGCCTTCTTACTGTGTGGTTGTTTCCATATGTTTTTATTCAATGGATATGTATGGTCATATTGTTGTTGTCATCATACACATGTTACTGGGTTTAGATTGGGAGAATATGGTGTTGAGTTGCTATTTTGGTTATTGATTTCCTTGGCCATATCTTCATGCATGTGATGGTCCAATGATTTCGATGAGGACATGTATATCAGATGATGCTACTATTTTGGTTGATAGTGATGTTGATGTGGTAGGAGTTGTTGGTTATCTTTGTTGTTGTTTCTTATGATGTGTTGTCACTGATGGTTATGCTGCTACTAGGGAGTATATTGTTATTGCTACATTTATTTTCTACATTCATTTGTAGTTGCTTTATGTTGGTGATCAGATCTGCTTTGCTATATGTTGTTATAAGGAGTGAGTGAATTGAGTGATGCTTATGATGTATTGTTGCTCATTTGTGTTTGAAGAGCCGGTGTGGCTACCATATTGATGATGGATATGGTTTGTTGGTGCTTTATGCTGCCCCGAGGAGTGTATTGTTTGTTGCTGCATTGTGATTTGACCCAGATAGTGCTTAGAGGGATTTATTGATGATCAGTCGAGTTATGATGACATGCCCTTTGTTATTGATGTCAAAGGGGGAGTGTCTCCAAGATTTAGTTTTAGAGGACATTATCAATTGATTGGTTCAATTGGGGTTTCCATGAATGCCAAAGGGGGAGATTGTTGGAATTGATGATGTATTGTAAAGGAATTGGTGATGCAGGAGTTGTGTTGTAGTGTTTGATGGTTGGCATTGATGTCAACCTGGGCATGTGTTGTAGTTTACTTGAGTGTGTTGATGATTGTGTTGCAGGTAGATGTACTCTTTGATGGATGGGCTTAAAAATGTACTCTTTGACAAATGTATTCTTATGTTTCTTGGTTTGGGTTCTAGTATTACCATGGTACAGGTATCCTTGCTATCATCCTAACCATGGTATCTTCCTATGGTATTGGCTTTTAGATTACCATGGTAGAAGGGTCCATGGCATTCTCTTAACCATGGTATGTACCCATGGTATTAAACTTGCAGATTACCATGGTACAAGGGTCTGTGGTATTGTCTTAACCATGGTATGTACCCATGGTATTGACCTGGAGTTTACTATGGTACAAGTGTCCATGGTATTCAGATAACCATGTTATTTTCCCAAGGTATTGATTGGAGATTATTGATGATATTTTGACTTATATTCTTGTATATTGTTTCGGTGAGTGGATTGATTGATGGTGCGAGTGTATGGGTGGTCTGAGTGAGTGATACAATAATTTACATAGATGTTTATACATGTGTAGTTGAGTTTAGAGTATGCATATCAGATTTTATTATTCGTATTAGAGATGGTGTTGGGTTGCTCATGGTGAGAAAGTTTTAAGAACTCAGTCTGAAACATTCTGAAACGTGGTTCACATGGAGGAGTTGGAGGCATAGAGACTCCATGCTATCATAGATTAGCAAACAATGAATAGAGGAGGAGAATCTCAATCCAATGGTGGTTGGATAGTCCAATGCATGTTGGGCGAGGCTCATTGGTGGTGGAGGCTTCCAGTAGATGTTTATCTATAGAGTCGTGTGAGTAGGTACTTCTCAGCTTATGGATGTCAACACATTGTTGTAGGAGTCCAGTCTTCTAGCTAGTGGGCGCTAACTACTTTATGTACAAATTTGTTCAGCATAATAAAAGATTTGATCAACAACAACAACATGTGTTTTTTTTCCTTGGAGATGGTGTTCCACTAGAAAC
Source organism: Pinus taeda (assembly GCA_000404065.3). Classification (NCBI taxonomy): domain Eukaryota; kingdom Viridiplantae; phylum Streptophyta; class Pinopsida; order Pinales; family Pinaceae; genus Pinus; species Pinus taeda. The sequence goes on from APFE031623789.1 coordinate 16,396, forward strand.
TTGTGTCCTCTTATGTGGATGTGTTTATTGTTCGTGGTGCTATTACATGTTGATATAATATCTGATTTATATGTTAGTTGATGGGTTACTGATCCTATTTTTGTTTTGATAAAAGAATAAAAAAATTAAGTATATCCTCTCACTACTGATTCACAACCCTCCCCCCCCCCCCCCCAATGAGCTCAATTCCAACACGTTCTCGACGAGTTTTAAGACTCCATTGACCTTATGTCTCTTACTTTCGCAAAATAAAAAGACAAGGGAATCCTACAATTATCCTAAATGCATACAATGGCATATATACAATGAAAATGCAACTACTATTTAATCTATACAATTGTACATATATACAAAAGGGTAATGATGATCATAAACTAATGTAACTGACATTATTGTAAAGGAATGATTTCACTCCTTAAAAGGAGGCTTTGTTTGTTTCTCATTTGATTCTTTAGAATGTTTAAAATGTAAATACAAAAAGAAGCTTAACTAAGACTAATCTAAGTGTGATCCAGAAGCCATGAAAAATACGCTATGAAATCACAAACAAACAAAAAATGAAACACCTATCCAGCTGGAATAAAGTGATCTAAATTGGTTCAACTTATGTGTGTATATGAATGATGAAAACATAGATTTAATCTATATTTAAAACCATCCAAGGTTTTGCATATGAATAAGATACAAATCATGATCACTGCAAAACACTTTTTTAAACTTGCATAAACTGAAGTAAACTGATCATCCAAATGACATGATAAGAAATAATTTAAAAGATTAAAAAAAAAACTAAAATTTAAAACAACATCAAATTTTAAAACTAATAGAAGCCTAATTTAACATTTAAAATAAAATAAAAGACCATAAAATTAAAACCAAAACTCAACAAAATCTTAAAAAAAAAATAATATAAATCAAACATATTGAAATAATTATATATATATATATATATATATATTACAGCGAAGCGGCAACGGCAGCAAGAGGTACTAACTAAACTATTATGTAGTTCTTGTTTATATATTGTTTAGTTACGTTTCGATTTAAATATAGATTAATTAAACTAAAAAATAATAAAGACAAATATTTCACCACAAAAACAAAACAACAAATAAAATGTTGTATTGTTGAATGTTATTGCCAATTATTAAGAAAAATGATCAATATATATATAGTGTGGGTGTTTCATTTTTTATTATAATATATATGTTTTTAATATAATAATAAGTGATCTTAAATAGAAAATATGGAGAAAAATTATAATTCATGAAAAGAGAATAATAAAAAAGGAAAAAAATCAAAATCAAAAAGTTAAATAAAAATGTAATAAAATAAAAAATAAAAAATTAATAACTAACATAAATCAATCACATTACAAATAAATAAATTTAAATAATTCTAAAAAAGTAATAAAAATTAAATTCTCAATATTAAACTATGGATAAACAACATAATTTTGTTTTGTCAAAAATAAATTCATACATAGTAAAAATAAATCTAGATAAAAACAAATAACAAATTTACACTTAAAAAAAATGTAAATGTTTTATTTAGAAACTATAACAAAACTGTAAAAAAATAAAAATATTTTACTTTAAAATCAATAACAAAACGATAAAGATAATTTATTTAAAAATCAATGTAAAATTTTTGTAACAGCTGCGCAGGTCGAAAATGGCTCCCAAAGAACTAAGGGGATCTCTTAATTAGTGGCTCAGATCGCGAATATTTCCGAAACTGGGCTAATTGGGTTCGTTTCCAGAAAAACCCATGTTCCAGATTTTGAAATTTCATCATAGTTATGTGAGGATATGAGCTGGAAATTGGTCATTTTTTTGCAATTTCGCCCATTTGCCTTTCTTGCAGCAAACGAAACCTGTCAACCAAAAAAATTATTTTCCATCCAACAATGTAGGCAATTAACATTAAAATCAACCGAAATCCAATGATAGGTGGCATAACATCAGATTAATGAGAAAAAACAGTTCTAATTTCCCCAGCTTAACATTTGTAGGTTCTCGAACAGGTTTAGAAACTTCATTGGTTTTATTGGCAAAACAACAAAATGATGGCTCACATTCTGATTCCATAATTGTCCCAAACTCTCATGCAATCCCAAATTAAACCAAAATGCTCGAAAATAGCATATCTAATCTTCAAATCTCATGGAAACGACATTGTAGATCTGGACTCTTGAGCTTTTGTTTCTTTTCAGACCTCCATGATGTCTCAATATATGGTGACTCTCAAGTACTGGTAAATTATGTCGCAGGAAAAAACTCTATCTCAAACGCACATCTCGCTGGCTGGCTGGACGGGATCCGGTTTTTATGGAACTTCTTAAATGGTGGTTCTATAAAACATATTCGTAGAGAGCTAAACCAAGAAGCTGATCGTCTCTCTAAAAAAGGCCTTCTCGATGATCCGCAATTGTGGCACTTACAGGGTTCCTCAAAAGGCAAAAATTTCTTCATACAAGTCTTTTTCCCTCCCTACTTCTAGTTTTCAATGTTCATACTTTCTATCTGTTTTATCTGTTGCGCTTTTTCAGTTGAAAGGGTCTATGATCTATACGTTGAGTTTTTTTGGTTTTGAACAGGTATTTCCACATCTCTATGATCAATTCTTGGGTATGACAGACATTGGTTTTCTCTTTTATCCTAGCAAATGGTGATCTTTTCCTCTGATCTAGTTTTTTGTATTTTGGTCATATCCGATATATGCCGATTTTGTTTCTACATGCTCTTAATGCTCTATTGATTTTATCCTAGCAAATGGTGATCTTTTCCTCTGATCTAGTTTTTTGTATTTTGGTCATATCCGATATATGCCGATTTTGTTTCTAGATGCTCTTAATGCTCTATTGATCATGTCATGATCTGATATATCCGAGTTAATGGTTTTATATCTTAGCAACATATGTATATCCTAACTGTATTGTACCATGCAGACTCTTTTATATCTCTTATAGAAATAATATTATGCTTTTTCTACCCCGAAAAAAAATAAAAAATAAATAAATAAATAAAAATAATAAATAATAAAATAATAAAATAAAAATAATAATAATAATAATATAATAAATAAATTTTGGATTTTCAAAGCATCATTAAATACAATTTTCAAGGCATCACTAAATACAACAATCCACTGTAATCTCTGACATCAACCTAATTGGGGCCATTGGAAAAAAACCCATGTTTCAGATTTCTAAAATTCGCTCCCAATCATCTGAAATAAAGGCTTAAAAATGAGGTGACTTATTTTTTTTGGGAGTCTAACTAGAATTTGGGCAAATAAGTTTCAAACAATTTTATTTTAGCATTGTTTGAATTTTGTTTTTGATTGTAGAAATAGATTCAACACCATTAAAAACCTTTAAGCACCCAAAATATTGAAATTTGAACTTAGATTTAGAAAAATTCTTGCCAAATTTTATCAAAATTTGACTAAATTTCCATAATATTAAGAAAAAAAGACAATCTAATTAAACCACTGTTTTTTTTAACTCGTTTACTGCTTTTATTGATTTTTAATTTTTTTATTAATTCATAGGTTTGGGGATAAATCCCATAACTTTGGTTTCATATAAAAAAAAAAACTTAGAAACCATGTAATTACTCAAAACTAAAAAAAAATAAAAAATAAAAATTATGTAATTACTAAAAACTATAATCATTGACTTTGGTTGTCCTATATATACAATAAAATAAAGCTAAAAACAATAAAAATTAATGCTTAATCTAACGAGGCTGAGGAGTTGTTCAGAAAGTTATGGAAATTTCGGTCATATTTAGAGAAAATCTGGGAAGGCTTTTTGTAAATCTAAGTTATAGTTCTTAAACTTCAAAATTTTAGGTGTCCTAGACGTTTTTTATGGTGCTGAACCCATTTCCACTATCAAAAACATGATTCAAACACTGTCTCTACAAGGTTTTTTGAAATATTTTTGTCCAGATTCTGACCACTTTTGAGTGGGCAATTCCTCCGCCTCGTTAGACGACTCCGAAAACTAAAAACTATAATCATTGATTTTGGTTGTTTCATATATAAATAAAATAAAATTATAATAAATTAAAACTATAATCGTTGACTTTGGTTTTATATTTACAATAAAATAAAACTATAAAAAGTTAAAAACTATAACAAACTTTGGTTTCATATCTACAATAAAATAAAACTATAACAAATTAAAAACTACGTAATTACTAAAAACTATAACAAATTAAAATTAAAAACTATTAATAGTGAACTATAACAATCTAGTTTGATATATACCATAAAACTATAATCGTTGACTTTGGTTTGATATATACAATAAAATAAAACCATAAAAAATTAAGTTTGGTATATGCAATAAAACTATAATAGTTTACTTTAGTTTCATATATACAATAAAACTATAATAGTTGACTTTGATTTCATATATACAATAAAATAAAATTATAAAAAATTAAAAACTGTCTAATTATTAAAATCGGTTTGATATATACAATAATTTTTTATATTTTTTTTAATGAAAATGCTAAAAATTATAATAATTATATTGAAAATTTACAATTTTAAGAAATTAAATTATATTTTTTTAATTAAAGGAATAATTATTTTTGTTTTATTTATTATTATTATTATTTAATATATAATATGTATATGTTTTTAATACAAATTATATTATATATTTAATACAATATATATACATATATATATTTATATTTCATTAGTATAAGTTAGTTTATATATATACAATAAAATGAGATTTATCAAGACAAGCCTAGACCAATCGAAGAAGGAAATGTTCAAGTACCTTCCAGTAAGTGATCAAATTTTGAAAATGAGGAAGTTCCATCAATCATGAAAAATCAACAAACCACCATGTGGAAAGTGCTTAAATCCAAACCTGTAAAGGTTAGCCAATAATGATCGAACCATAACAGCAAAACGTGACCAAATCCTGGAAAAGGAAAAAAGTGTAATAATGATGCAACTAATAAAAGCAAATCCCTCAGATATCTTGAATTCCATAATCCCACCAATAAATACTTGTCCATTAAGCTCACTTCAATCAAATCCAATCAATTGGAACAAATAGTAAGAATTTCCAAGAGGGATCTTTATTTTTCTATAAAAAGTCAAGGGAATAGGTTGGTCGGCCAACATTGGCGACCGACTAGGCAAACCATTTATCTCCGGTTTAATGATTTGAAACCCATAAAAATAAAGGAATTATGACAAGATGTTATGTTATGCTGATGCTCATAACCCAAAAAATTCATCTCTGATTTATATGAACAATAATTAGAAATTTGCAAGCTGCCAAAATCATTTCCACTGTAATTCAAAACTAGACAAAATATGAACCAATAAGTAGAATTTATTGATAATGAGCTCATGGAAAGACAAATATGACCAAGTTAATCATATCTGTAAGATTAACTTTAATACCACAAGCATGGTCGTTGCTTCTAGCAGATGTCTATAGCATCGACAGGGATTCCTTTTAACCCAATGAAATGCATGTGTCTCATCTATTAGATATAGATTTAGAGTCATCGAAAGTATTTATTTTAGTTTAGAAATTAATTGAAGGTCAGTGTCCTGGCCTAGTAACCAACTAACGACAGTGCCATTCACAAGCATTAACAAAAGATGATCAAGCTGGCTCATGAAGAGACTTGTTGTCTTTTAGTTATACAACTAAAATCCACTACGCTAGCTTGGTGACCAAATAATGGTAATGTGACTTTCCTTAAGACCCATGATCATGGTAGGTCGGCTTGTAATTAGACCTCCTATCCCTCAATTAATCCTTATATGTTAAAATAAATTTTGATTATAATTAACCTTTAATAGGTTACTTAATAGGTGGGGAGGCAAATCTGTTCCTTTAGAGCAAGGGATGGCATGAATTTTTTTATGACTAATCATTTCTGGTTGGTCTCACTACCGCAAAGAGTGATTTTAAATAAAATCATCATGTCATAGTTTTTAAATAATGGTGGAAAGATTAAGACAAGCATAAAAAACGATCAAATGATAAGTTTACAAAAACATGAATTTAACTTACCAGGAGGGTTGAGCATCAACATAAAGAAAACATATTTATAGGAAATATTCCTTAAAGACAAGACTTTGTTTATGAATAACAAAGGATAAACGGTTTACCCAATGGTCATACCAAAGAAAAATGAAAAATATCAAAGTCTACCCCCCATCAAACCAAGGAGAGAAGGACGAATAAATCTACAAATGGGAAAGCAAAATCAAAATATAATCAAAATCATGAAAATAGGTTAAAAAAAATAATCATCCACCAATGTAGTAATCATATCGCAATCCAAAAATGAATAAAAAAGGATGATGGTATAGGGATAACATGAATCTTAAAAGGTCACATGTTTACTCCCTTAATGTTTTATTCCTTTTATAAAAATATACATGGCTTTAAAAGTTAAACATTGTGTAAGATGTTTAATGATTCAACCATTTATTACGCATCAATACCATTAAAAAAAAAAAAAACCTAAAGTAAATGTGCAGTTGTGATACTTATTTCAAAGAAAAGGAGAACTAAAATGTTAAACTTCTCATGAAAGAAAATTTTGATTCTCATAGAGCACTCTTGTTTAATGATTTAAACCACTCATAATAAACAATAATAAAAGCAAAAGAGTCACAATTAAGCACACTCCCTTGAGAATGTTATGATAGTGGTTCATCCTTAACTTCGTCACTAGAAAGCTCCTGCAGCTGCATAATTTAAACCAGAAAATAGAAAAAGTAAAAACACAACTAATCTACTTCTAAACTACTCTAAACTAATCAATGGTTACAATATCAAATGTAATCATATATCCAATGTAACCACAAAAGTAACTCCAATCCTTTAAAAACAAAGAAGTTCCAAATCAACAACGTGAATTGGAGCATAATGAAAATTAAAAATAAAAAATCATACTTACGAGGAAGGTCTTCTTTGAAAAGCAAGGCAAGAATGACCTTACCACCCTCTGGGAAATTCACTTGATAAGACTTCTTGATCCAGGTGGATATTGGTGCCCACCCGCCTATTCCACTTGGACCTCCACCATTGTTTCTTTCAGTTTTTCAGTTTCCTTATTTGTAGCAAAATTTACTATTTTTGGCAATTTTTCAGGTCCTGAACTTTTGGAGCCGTTTAAGGCCCTAAACGATATTTTTTTAGGAAAACTGGGAGAAACATTGTTGCTCATCCCAAAGTTGTAGTCCTCGGATAGATCTTTCCAACAAGGTATTGTGCACATCAAACGGAGATTGTATTCCAAAGTTACGACCCCGGGAAGTTGATGTACCAAGTTGCCCAAAACGAGGCCCATAGTTTGGTGCTTCATCTCCTAAGGATAGGTTTTTGGATGTTTAGGGTTTTCCATTATTTATCAACAATAAATAGGCCTTTGAGCCTCATTGTAAGATAGTTCAGAGGCATGTAGCCACCACATCTCCTTCTCAGAGATAAGCTACCATCACCCGAACTAATTTATTTCCATTTCTATTTGTAAGTGTATTTCAATATTTTACATCAATGAAATGAAGTATTATTTTTGTTGCATCTCTGTATTTATGGTCATATCTGTAATTTGTTGCGTTCCTATTTAAATCTGGATCAATGGTATCAAAGCGTTCTGCTCTTTCTCTGTTTTTCTTTGCATGTCCCCAACGAGGTTGAGGTATAAGGAGTTAGGGCTTGAACTGGTCGAACCTCTGCAAGACCAGCCTCGCAAATTCCGACGGCTTCCCATGGCAGATGAAAAGAAAGATGAGGGAGCAGGAGATCTTATCAAAATCTTTCTCGAAGAGGCCCTTGAGTGACAAAGGAACGCGATGATGGACAACTTTGCCCATATCCTTCAACGGCTACCCAGGGGTGACATATCTACTTCCAGTAGCTACTCCGGAAGCACCACACCCTTTAAGGTATAAGTTAACTTTGACATTCCCATATTTGAGGGTCAGATAGATGCAGACGTTGTAGATAAATGGTTAAATCTAATAGAAGGGTATTTTTTGTCAATGATTTTTCCAACCGGGAGAAGATTACTTTCACTCTTCTCAAAGCCACCCCCACGTCAAGGACTAGTGGGAAACCTACTGCGAACAAAAGGATGAAAGTATGGCATCACTGTTTTCAACCGCACCCATTTGGAATTCATTCTAGAATGCCATCAAGGAGCAATACTACCCTGTTAAAAGCTATGAGGATAAATACATAAAGTGGACCACGTTGCAACAGGGAAGGGTCCAAGACATGCCAGAGTTTACCAATATTTTTCATACCCTTCGCTCAAAGTTGGGTATCAAGGATTCTGAGCTGCATTTGGTACTCAAATACCATGGGTGCCTACACAAGTACATCCAAGACAACTCCTCGCTCGACATGGCGTACCAATACGCTGTCAAGATCGAGCAGAAGTTTAAACAGAAGAAGTGAGACTTTCGATCTGCGAATCCGAAGCAAGGAAAAGGTGCCCCCAAACCGGTGAACAAAGGACAAAGCCAAGGTAGGCTGGCCTAGGACAACCCACCAAAGCTGCAAGCAAAGAACAACACCGCGAAGCCGAAGAAGGACACAGGAAAGTGGTGCAAGTTCCATAAGAGCTCCACTCACAATACAATTGAGTGTCAGGCCAAGTAGTCATTGGTGGCCAAGCTAAAGTCTTCAGAATCATATGTATGTTCCGACTCTGAGTCAAAACTCGGTAAGGGGAATGACAAAGGGAAGAAGATTATCGACGCAGAGCCCAATGCCATCGTTAACACCACGAAGATCGAGAAGGAGGAACCTGAAGATCCAAAGGAGGAGCACCTCTTCCACTCTCAAATGTGGGTAAAGGGTTCCCGCTACAGTTCATTGTCGACAACGGGATCCAAAAGAACCTCATTTCCACAGAGGTTGTGAAGTAGTTGGGCTTACTGACCATAGCACATCCACAACCGTACACCATTAGGTGGCTTCACCAAGGATGTGATCTTCACATGAGCCAACAGTTTCGCCTTCCATACAACATCAAGCACTTCACAGTTGAGGTATTGTGTGACATTTCTCCCCTTGATGTTTGTGATGTATTATTAGGCCAACCATACTTGTGGAAGCGACATGTTGTGTATGAGTCCAGGCCTCGTGCTATTATTGTTACTTTGGGAAATAAGTTGTACAGGATACCGGAGGTAGCATCACCTACCGCCATCTCTTTGGTTACTGCAAAACAATGCAGTAAGCTCATTTCCAAAACCGGGAAATTTGTTTTCCTGATGATATGCCCTCAAGGAAAGAAGAAGACGGTGACCACGACCTTTAGACAGGGCCCCTCTGCACGACAACAACAGATGAACAAGGTCGTGGAGGAGTATGAGGACATCTTCACCTCCCCCACAGGGTTGCCTCTGCACTGCTAGGTCAATCACTCCATCGATCTGACCCCACGTGCATAACTGCACAATGGACCAATCTATCGGCACTCTGTTCTGGAGAGTGACAAAATAAAGAGGCAGATTTAGGAACTGCTGCAAAAAGGTCACATCCGACCGAGTTCATCGCCCCGTGGGAGCCTGATCTTGTTGGTATAAAAGAAGGATGGGACTTGGAGACTCTATATTAACTATCGGGTGCTGAACAAGATCACTTTCTGGAATAGGTACCCGATCCCACGAATTGATGACCTTCTGGACCAACTAAAGGGGGGAAATATTTCATCAAGATTGACTTGAAGTCAGGATATCACCAAGTACCAATCGAACCCTCTGATGTGTGGAAGACTGCCTTCAAAGCCAAGGAGGGCCTTTTCGAATGGTTGGTTATGCCTTTCGGGTTGATGAATGCTCCTGCAACCTTCATGAGACTGATGGATGACATCTTGTGGCCATTCACCAACTCATTTGTAGTGGTATACTTGGATGACATCCTTATCCTCAGCTAGAATTGGGAAGAGCACCTCCATCACATCCGACAGGTTCTTCAAACACTGCGGCAACACAAGCTATGTGCCAATTTGGGGAAATGCACTTTTGGCATGACCCAAGTTCAGTATCTGGGATACATTATTGATGAACGAGGGGTGCATGTGGATCCAGCCAAGATCCAAGTCATTCGGGATTTACCAACTCCAACCACTCTAAAAGGGCTCCGCAACTTTCTAGGTCTAGTCAATTTCTACCGCAGGTTCGTGTTGGGATTCTCTCATATCACTTGGCCCTTGAGTCAAGTCACCAAGGGAGGAGCGAAAGAAAAATTCTTTTGGTCTGAATCTCAACAGAAGGCATTCACAGAGTTAAAACATCGCCTCTGCTCGGCAACGGTGTTCGCATTACCAGACTTGCAACAACCATTTTAGGTCGAGACAGATGCCTCTGACTATGCTATTGGGACAATCCTTACTCAACACGGGCATCTAGTGGCATATCATAGTGAGACACTTTCAGACATAGTCCGGAAGTATCCCACTTATGACAAAGAGATGTATTCCATTATGCAGGCGTGCCGACAATGGAAGCATTACATTTTGGGGAAGGAAATAGTCATCCACACTGACCACCAGCCCCTGTAGTTCATACAAACACAAGGGAAGTTGCAGAATGATCACCATCAGAAGTGGTCCACATACCTGCAACAGTTCCATTTGAATATCAAGTATGAGAAGGGCAGCACCAATAATGTTGCAGATTGCCTCAGCTGACCACCAATCATGGCGTTAACCACCGTGCTCTACTCTTATGGGAACGAGACTTTTGATTAACCACTTCTCTACAAAAGAGACCCAGAATTCAACCACACATACCAGATGCTCTTGGAGGGTTAGCATGTTCCAGATTTTCACCTCCAATATGCCCTGTTATGCCACTTGGGTCACCCTTGTGTTCCTTCAAGTGAGCGTGCCAAGATGATTTCGGAAGTGCACTATAGTCGGGTTGTTGGGCATTTCGGGGTCAAGAAAACGGTGGCAGTACTGTAGAAGTATCTCTATTGGTTGAATTTTCAATAGAATGTTGGGAAGTACATCAGATCATGCACTGCCTGCACCATTGCCAAACCAACCATCAAGAAGAAAGGCCTCTATACTCCGCTACCTACCCCTAATCGACCTTGGGAATCCATCTCCATGGATTACATGTCGAGCCTTCCTTCTACTAAGCATGGCAATGACTGTGTTTTTGTGGTCGTTGACAGATTCTCGAAGATGGCCATTATGGCGGCCTACAAGAAGAATATCACAACATAAGCCACTGCTAAACTCTTATTTGAACGAGTATGGATACACTTTGGGATCCCACAATCTATCATCTCAAATCGGGACAACAGGTTCCTTAGTGCATTTTGGTCTAGTCTCTAGTCGATGTTGGACACCAAGATCATTGAGTCCACAACTTTCCATCCCCAAACTGATAGCCAAACAAAGGTCATCAACAGGATGATCGTACACATTCTGTGCATGTACAACTCAAAGCACGCACACACATGGGATGAGAACCTCCCCTATGTCCATCACAACTATAACCAGGCTCTCCATAGCTCGACTAGCCACAACCCCTTTCAGGTGGGCTTGGGATTCCAACCATTATGTCCTATTGATGTGGTCATGCCATTTGCAGCTACTCAGGCAGATTCAGCTCATGTCCAGTCCGAAACCAATAAGGCAAACAACTTCATTGAGCACATCCAACATATCCGCCAGTAGGTACACAACATTATGGAGAAATCAAATGCCAAATACAAGCAACAACATGATCAACATCGGGTGCCACACAAGTTTTAGGTGGGCGACAAAGTCTGGTTGCATTTGCAAAAGGAACGCCTTATCGGAGCCTATCGGAAACTCGGACCACTCCGATATGGTTCGTACACCATTACCAAGGTTGTGGGAGATAATGCATTTGAGCTCAGCATTCCCCCATTCCTTGGCCTGCACCTAGTGTTCAATGTGGACCGCCTTTGACCATACTTCCCACCATTGCTAGACACATTAGACATTGCAAAACAACTCACACCTATATAGTTAAATCCAGATTGCATGGAATAGGCCACAACTGATCGAATCATGGACACGCAGAGCAAGAACACCCGATAGCAAGGGATCCAACTATATTGAGTTGTCAAAGTAGGCCAACTCCTTCACCAGGGCAAGTGGCTCACGAGGGACCAAGTTCAGCAGACATTTCCTCATCTCATGGAGGAATTCAACGCAATGGGGACCATTTCTTCCTAAGGGGAGAGGAATGGTCCAAGTGGATATTGGTGGCCACCTGCTTATTCCACTTGGACCTCCCCCATTGTTTCTTTCAGTTTTTCAGTTTCCTTATTTGTAGCACAATTTACTATTTTTGGCAGCTTTTCGGGTTTTGAACTTTCGGAACCATTTTGAGGCCTTAAATGACGTTTTTTTGGGAAAATTGGGAGAAACATGGGTCCATGGACTAATGTATCTCATCCCAAAGTTGTAGTCCTCAAACAGATCTTTCTAATGGGGTATTGTGCGTGTCAAACGAAGATCGTATTCCAAAGTTACGATCTTGGGAAGTTGATGTACCAAGTTACCCAAAACGGGGCCCATAGTTTGGCGCTTCATCTCCTAGGGATAGGTTTTTGGATGTTTAGGTTTTTCCATTATTTCTCAACAATAAATAGGCCTTCGAGCCTCATTGTAAGACAATTCAGAGGCATGTAGCCGCCACATCTCTTCTCAGAGATAAGCTCCCATCGCCCGAGCTATTTTATTTCCATTTCTGTTTGTAAGCGAATTTTAGTGTTTTACATCAATGAAAGGAAGTATTATTACTATTGCATCTCTGTATTTATGGTCATATCTATAATTTTTTGCGTTCCTATTTAAATCCGAAACACTTCTCCAGTTAATCTGCAATCCTGTCATGATACAAACTAAAAGAGGAACAACATGGAAGAATGTAAATAAATTGAGAGGACTTATCAAGATTATGAAGACCTAACATAACCATTGGTTTTGGCCAAAGTGCCCCATTCTTTTGAATTTTTTTTACAAGATTAGAAATTTCTCCATATGCCAAATCATTAATACTTACAGGAAAAGAAGAACCCGAAAAATGAGTAAAAGGGTTTGATGAAATTTGATCGTGGGGGAAATTAAAATGAACACCTTCAGATATGAAAGGAGAAACTTGAGGTGATATATAATCATCAAGAGAACACATAGTTGAAGTTGTATGTCATGCATACCATCATCACTATAACTATCAGAACAAACTTCTCCCCTTTGTAAGTCATGAAAAAATTTCATTCATGTGCTTATACAAAAGGATAAGCAAGAGACTCAACACGATGTGAATCATATTCAACCTCAATTTCCAAAATAGGCTCATGAATTTGCTTATGTTGGTCTTCTGCAGATGTTTCTAGTTGACTAAAATCTAAATCAGTACAAACAATAGTTGAAATAAGAAGATTAACTAGACTATTATCATGTGTAAAAGTTTTAGAAAATAAATCAAGATACAACAAATAATGAGTACTAGAGAATAACTCATTTTCATGAAGTGGCCACTCTTTCATGAACCTATTAGACACACTCTACTTGCTAGATAAATCTTCTACCATAAATATATGGATTGATTCAAGATCAACTTCTAGGGGAGACACATCAAAGACATAATTGTTAGTTAACTCTAGATCCTTTATTGCTAGACTATCCTCTTTACAATCAGGACCACGAAGGATTTCAGGATTTGTTTCTTCTTCAGATGTACAATCTAAATGAAGTTCATGTTGTTTTGAGAATGAAAGATCAATACTAGTTAAAGGTGATTATGAAGGGATATTAGATTTTCCAACTAGCACTAAAGATTCACAAACAAGATCGTGAATAACCATAGGCTTAACATTCTATAGATTCTAGGAACATTCTAAATTATTTTGATTATTATATTTATTACTAGAAAGTACAAGTTTCAAAAACCATAAATTCATCTTGTGTCTAGGTGGTAAATCTTCTAAATGAAATCTCCAACAAAGTACCAAAAACCTAGAGGAAAATTATTACAATGATTAATTTTCATACATGTACAAGGTAACAATTTCGAAACATAAAGAATCAAAGTTAGAGTTTTGATGTGCATGATAAAATACTTTGGCAAAATGGTTCCATGAACTAATAGATTGGGGTGGCAATGCTTTGAACCAATTAAGAATTCTTCCCTGAAAATCAAAGGAAATAACCTGCACAACACTCTATCATCCAATTCTCCGAAACTTCTGCAATTAAATATAAAACAACGAACATGTACAAGAGCAGTTAAAGAGAAATCCTCACCATCAAATTTAAACTTATACAAGTACTTAAATATCTTACGAGGTATATTAGGTACTATAAAATCAAATAAATCCTCACATATAGAGGTTAGATTAGGAGCCATGAATCAAATAAAACAATACAATACTAACTCCCACTAGTTAGCTTGCCTTATAAACAAAACTTCAAGCACATATGAAATGACACATGAAGTGTTAAAAATATGGAGTTATTGATGCTACAAGTTAAATTATTTAATCAATTAATATTCCATATGCCCTCTTTCTAGCGTCATTTTTTTTACCCGGGCATTGACACGCCTAGGTCAACAAAGGAGAAACAACCTAGACCAAGGCTCTTCACACAACCCCAGCTATTTGAAATGGTCATTCTCAATAGATTTTAAGGCTTCATTGGCCTTATGCCTCTTCCTTTCTTAAAATTAAAAGACAAGGGATTCCTACTATTATCCTAAATGCATACAATGGCATATATACAATGAAAATTCAACGACTATTTAATCTATGTAATTCATATATTCAAAATGATAATGATGACCATAAACTGATGTAACTGGTGTTAATGTAAAGGAATGATTTCACTCCTTAAAATGAGGTTTTGTTTGTTTCTTAGTTGTCTTTAGAACGATTAAAATTTAAACACAAAAAGAAGTTTAACTATGACTAATCTAAGTGTGGTCCAATAACCATGAACAAGTAGCTACCAAATCACAAACAAACAAAAAATGAAACACCTCTCTAGCTGGAATAAAATGATCTAAATTGGTTAAGCTTATGTGTGTATATGAATGATGAAAATATGGATTTAATCTATATTTAAAACCATCCAACATTTTGCATATGAATCATATACAAATCATGATCACTACAAAACGCTTTTTTAAAATTGCATAAATTGAATCAATTCATAGTAAATAGATCAAATTATAAAGTAACGAAAATATTAACAAAACAATTGCACAAGACTCTCATCATAAAATTTTAAATAAAGATTGAAGCAAGGTTACAAACTTCCATAAAACTTACAAAAAAAACCATATTGAGAAAATCTGAAAAATGACTTTTATTCTCTGTAGAGAAAATTCATACAAAGTTGAAGTCAGTCCTCAAAGTTCACTCATCACAAATTCCTTACAAAAACTGATCTATCAACTATTGGCAGCATCCCTATTTCTATTCCTCTTGAAAAACTGAGTTTACAAAGAAAAATAAGAATTCAGAAAAAGAAATCAAAGGCACTCTCTAATTGATTAGGAGCTTCTTCATTGTTTTACCTCTATCATCTTTTTATAACCATAAAAAAAAATTATCTTCCTCATTTTGTTGTTTTTCCTCTAAATAAGATCCAAATTTTCCATTTTTACTTGCCATTCAAATCAAAATATATATATCTATATATATCTAATAATATAATATAATGTAAAAGATCGTATAAAAAAGAAAAATTCTAAAAAAAGTTAAAATAAAATAAAAACTAACCCAATCAAACCATATTGAAATTAACTAAATTTAATTTACATTATATTAAAAACTCAGGAAAAATATATATGTATATATAAAATAAAACTAAACGAACTAAACAATATAAAAGAATAAAACAAATACAATTTACATTTAACGAAATGTATTATTTGGAAACTATAAAAAACAAAAAGTATTTTATTTAAAAACTAATGAAACTAAATGTTTTTTGTAACAGATCAGGTCTTGCAGGGCGGAAATGTCTCCCAAAGAACCAATGGGATCTCTTAATCAGTGCATTCAATCGTGAAGATTCCCACGTTTGAGCTAACTGGGTGTATTAAAAGAATTGTCGGGTGTATTGAGGTAAAAGAATTGTTCGGAGAGTTATTTTTCGAATCATGTTTTTAAGTGGAAATAGATTCAGTATTATTAAAAATATTTGGGGTAATTATTAGCAATTGTTCCAAAAGGTATAAAGAGAGGCTGATAAGATTATTAAAAGCAAGAAACCTCTACAGATAGTCAAGCATATACAAAGCTCGCTAGTGACCAAGGCAATAACCACCATGACCATTTCGTACCAGCAAATTTTATACTAAAACAACAAAACCAAAACCAAACCACTCATATCAATATATAAATGAAAAGCGGAGAAATTTGTGATTTGCAAATATTAAAACAAACCACTTACATTGCTGGTTGACACTACGACTAAAACATTAAGTAATTGTAATATGCTTTTCCACACTGTAATTTAATATTTTAAAATAACCCCCGTTATCTAATGTATTTCTATCTTCAACTTGTAAACTCATTAATTATTTCTAAAATAGTTGTTCACTTATACCATATATAAAACCACCTTAATTAATAATGATAGCTCCTCAAATGAAGGTCAGATCAACAATAGTTAATTTCAAATAAGAAAAAACATTATTTACTTAAACCATGAGTGTTGAAAAAGAATTATTTAAATAGATTATATAAACATTAACCATTCCGCAATATCAACATTATTTACTTGGATTATGTCAACATTTACCATTGCGTATATTTCGAATTGAAAGACATTTTATTTATTTATTTTATAGGTAAACATAGAAATAGAAATCCGGAAGGTAACCATAACCAGATGGAAATAAGGTAGGCCCCGTAATTGTATAGTGCGATTAGAAAGTCAAATTATAATATTAAACCAATACATTAGAAAGTCAAATTATAATATTCTTAAACCAATACTTATTGTATTCTTATGTGATGTTTAATAAAATACAGTTAATTTTGTTATCTATAAATAATTTTGTAACTATGTTTATTTAAACATTAATAATAATAATTATAATAATATAATTGAAATGACAAAATATAAAGAGAACCCTTCTTGGGTTTTGCTAGATTCAAAGTCGCACCCATGCCTGATCCCACAACAAAATAAATTGTGAATAATAATTTCTATCAAGGGAACGATCATGGATGATTTTATTATTAACAGTCCAGGAAACCATAACTTTAGGAATCGGATAAAACAGTATACAATGTCAATTATATCCTTTTAATGATCTCTTTTTCACAATCATCAACGAATTACACTCAAAAAGTCTAGAAAATGATTTCCCTGTTGAAACCCCACAACTGAGAATATAGACTTTGTTAAGAGGAGCCTCTGGATAAATTTGGGCAACACAGCCGACATGCACAACTGTATACTGGCTGAAAGTGGATGTGCTAAGGAAGTGGTAAATGGGTTTCCCATTTATTGAAAACCTCGACTTTCCATCATTTA